>JBCAUI010019455.1:0-21845 GCA_038406195.1 Haplosyllis anthogorgicola | reverse complement strand
AGAGGTGCCAGAGGTAGAGCTAAGAAAGGAGGTGCTAGAGGTGGAGCTAAGAAAGGAGGTCCTAGAGGTGGAGCTAAGGGTGGAGCAAAGAAAAGAGGTGCCAGAGGTGGAGGTAAGAAAGGAGGTGCCAGAGGTGGAGCTAAGAAAGGAGGTGCTAGAGGTGGAGGTAAGAAAGGAGGTGCTAGAGGTGGAGCTAAGGGTGGACCTAAGAAAAGAGGTGCCCAAGTTAGAGCCAAGGGTGGTGCTAAGAAAGGAGGTGCCAGAGGTGGAGCTAAGAAAGGAGGTGCCAGAGGTGGAGCTAAGAAAGGAGGTGCCAGAGGTGGAGCCAAGGGTGGAGCTAAGAAAGGAGGTGCTGCTAAGAAAGGAGGTGCCAGAGGTGGAGCCAAGGGTGGAGCCAAGAAAGGAGGTACCCGAGGTGGAGCCAGGGGTGGAGCTAAGAAAGGAGGTACCAAAGGTGGTGTTAAGGGTGGAACTAAGAAGGGAGGTGCCAAAGGAGGTGCTAAAGGTGGTGCCAAAGGTGGTGCCAAAGGTGGATCTAAGAAGGGAGGTGCTAAAGCTGGTGCTAAAGGTGGTGCCAAAGGTGGAGCTAAGAAAGGAGGTGCCAAAGGAGGTGCTAAAGGTGGTGCCAAAGGTGGAGGTAAGAAAGGAGCTGGCAAAGGAGGTGCTAAAGGTGGGGCCAAAGGAGGTGGAGCTAAGAGGGGAGGTGCTAAAACTGGTGCCAAAGGTAGTGCCAAAGGTGGAGGTATGAAAGGAGGTGCCAAAAGAGGTGCTAAAGGTGGTGGCAAAGGTGGAACTAAAAGAGGAGGTGCTAAAGGTGGTGGCAAGGGTGGAGGTAAGAAGGGAGGTGCCAATGGAGGTGCAAAGCGTAGAGGTAAAGGAGATGCCAAAAGAGGTGCAAAGGGTGGTGCCAAAGGAGGAGGAAAAAGAGGTGTCAAAGGTGGTGCCAAAGGAGATGTGAAAGGAGGTGGCAAGGCAGGTGCAAAGGGTGGAGCTAAGAAAGGTGGTACCAAAGGAGGTACAAAAGGTGGAGGTAAAGGAGAAGCCAAAGGAGGTGGCAAGGGTGGAACTAAGAAAGGAGGTGCAAAAGGAGGTGCTAAAGGTGGAGCTAAGAAAGGAGGTACTAAAGGTGGAGCTAAGAAAGGAGGTGCCAAAGGTGGTGGTAAAGGAGGTGCCAAAGGAGGAAAAGGAGGTGCAAAAGGTGGCAAGGGTGGGGCAAAGGGTGGACGTAAAGGAGGAGCAAAGGCAGGTGGCAAAGGAGGAGGGAAAGGAGGTGCTAAAGGGGCTGCCAAGGGTGGTGCCAAAGGAGGTGGTAAAGGAGGTGCTAAAGGTGGTGCCAAGGGTGGAGGAAAGAAGGGAAGTGGAAAAGGTGGTGCCAAAGATGCAGGTAAGAAAGGAGGTGGCAAAGGAGGTGCTAAAGGTGGTGCCAAAAGGGGTGGCAAGGGTGGAAGAAAAGGGGGTGGAAAAGGTGGTGCCAAGGGAGGTGCCAAAGGAGGAGGAAAAGGAGGTGTCAAAGGTGGTGCCAAAGGAGGTGGTAAAGGAGGTGAGAAAGGAGGTGGCAAGGGAGGTGCAAAGGATGGAGCTAAGAAAGGAGGTGCCAAACGTGGAGCTAAGAAAGGAGGTGCCAAAGGAGGTGCTAAAGGTGGTGCCAAGGGTGGAGCTAAGAAGGGAGGTGCCAAAGGAGGTGCTAAAGGTGGTGCCAAAGGTGGAGCAAAGAAAGGAGGTGCAAAGGGTGGAGGTAAAGTAGGAGCAAAAGGTAGTGCCAAGGGTGGAGCTAAGAAAGGAGGTGCAAAAGGAGGTGCTAAAGGTGGTGGCAAAGGTGGAGCTAAGAAAGATGGTGCCAAAGGAGGTGCTAAAGGTGGTGCCAAAGGTGGAGCTAAGAAAGGAGGTGCCAAAGGAGGTACTAAAGGCAGTGCCAAAGGTGGAGCTAAGAAAGGAGGTGCTAAAGGTGGTGGCAAGGGTGGAGGTAAGAAGGGAGGTGCCAAAGGAGGTGCAAAGGATGGAGGTAAAGGGGTTGCTGAAGGAGGTGCAAAAGGTGGTGCCAAAGGAGGAGGAAAAGGTGGTGCAAAGGGTGGAGGTAAAGGAGGAGGTAAGAGTGGAGGTAAAGGTGGCAAAAAAGGTGGTGCCAAAGGAGGAGGAAAAGGAGGTGTCAAAGGTGGTGCCAAAGGAGGAGGAAAAGGAGGCATGAAAGGAGGTGGCAAGGCAGGTGCAAAGGGTGGAGCTAAGAAAGGAGGTGCCAGAGGAGGTGCCAAAGGTGGAGCTAAGAAGGGAGGTGCCAAAGTAGGTGCAAAGGCTGGAGGCAAAGGAGGTGGAAAAGGTAGTGCCAAGGGTGGAGCTAAGAAAGGAGGTGCCAAAGGTGGTGGTAAAGGAGGTGCCAAAGGAGGAAAAGGAGGTGCAAAAGGTGGCAAGGGTGGACATAAAGGAGCAAAGGCAGGTGGCAAAGGAGGAGGGAAAGGAGGTGCTAAAGGTGGTACCAAGGGTGGTGCCAAAGGAGGTGGTAAAGGAGTTGCTAAAGGTGGTGCCAAAGGTGGAGGAAAGAAGGGAAGTGGAAAAGGTGGTGCCAAAGATGCAGGTAAGAAAGGTGGCAAAGGAGGTACTAAAGGTAGTGCCAAAGGGGGTGCCAAGAGTGGAAGTAAAGGGGGTGGAAAAGGTGGTGCCAAAGGAGGAGGAAAAGGAGGTGTGAAAGGTGGTGCCAAAGGAGGTGGTAAAGGAGGTGCCAAAGGAGCAGGAAAAGGTGAGAAAGGAGGTGGCAAGGGAGGTGCAAAGGGTGGAGCTAAGAAAGGAGGTGCCAAGGGTGGAGCTAAGAAAGGAGGTGCCAAAGGAGGTGCTAAAGATGGTGCCAAGGGTGGAGCTAAGAAAGGAGGTGCTAAAGGAGGTGCCAAAGGTGGAGCAAAGAAACGAGGTGCCAAAGGAGGTGCAAAGGGTGGAGGTAAAGGAGGTGCAAAAGGTAGTGCCAAGGGTGGAGCTAAGAAAGGAGGTGCTAAAGGTGGTGCCAAAGGTGGAGCTAAGAAAGATGGTGCAAAAGGAGGTGCCAAAGGAGGAAAAGGAGGTGCAAAAGGAGGTGGCAAGGGTGGAGCTAAGAAAGGAGGTGCCAAAGGAGGTGCAAAGGGTGGAGCTAAGAAAGGAGGTGCCAAAGGAGGTGCAAAAAGTGGAGGTAAAGGAGGTGCTAAAGCTGGTGCCAAGGGTGGAACTAAGAAAGGAGGTGCCAAAGGAGGTGCTAAAGGTGGTGCCAAAGGTGGAGCTAAGAAAGGAGGTGCCAAAGGAGGTGCCAAGGGTGGAGCTAAGAAGGGAGGTGCTAAAGGGAGTGCCACAGGAAGTGTCAAAGGTGAAGGTAAAGGAGGAGCAAAGGCAGGTGTCAAAGGAGGTGCAAAAGCTCTTGGCAAAGATAGAGGTAAGAAAGGAGGTGGAAAAGGTGGAGCAAAGAAGGGTGGTGGCAAAAGTGGAGGTAAAGGGAAAGGTGGTACTGATAAAGGAAAGGCCAAAGGAAAAGGTGGAGATAAAGGTGGTGGTAAAGCAAAAGGTGGTGATAAAGGTGGAGGTAAAGGGAAAGGTGGTGGTGGTAAAGGAGGTGCTAAAGGAAAGGGCAGTGGCAAAAGTGGTGATAAAGCAAAAGGTGGTGGTAAAGGTGGAAAGAAGGGTAAAGATGACAAGAAAAACAAAGGAGGGAAGAAAGGCAAAGATGACAAGAAAGGAGGAAAGAAAGGTAAAGATGACAAGAAAGACAAAGGTGGAAAGAAGGGAAAAGATGACAAGAAAGGCAAAGGTGGAAAGAAGGGAAAAGATGACAAGAAAGGCAAAGGTGGAAAGAAAGACAAAGGTGGAAAGAAGGGCAAAGATGACAAGAAAGACAAAGGTGGAAAGAAGGGAAAAGATGACAAGAAAGGCAAAGGTGGAAAGAAAGACAAAGGTGGAAAGAAAGACAAAGGTGGAAAGAAGGGCAAAGATAAAGGTAAAGGTGACAAGAAAGACAAGGGAGGGAAGAAGGGTAAAGATGGCAAGAAAGACAAAGGTAGGAAGAAGGGTAAAGGTGACAAGAAAGGCAAAGGAGGGAAGAAGGGTAAAGATGACAAGAAAGACAAAGGAGGGAAGAAGGGCAAAGATTCCAAGAAAGGGGGAATGAAGGGAAAAGGAGAGAAGAAAGACAAAGGTGGAAAGAAAGACAAAGGTGGAAAGAAGGGCAAAGATGACAAGAAAGACAAAGGTGGAAAGAAAGGTAAAGGTGGCAAGAAAGACAAAGGAGAGAAGAAGGGTAAAGATGACAAGAAAGGAGGAAAGAAGGGTAAAGCTGACAAGAAAAGCAAAGGTGGAAAGAAGGGCAAAGATGACAATAAGGACAAAGGTGGAAAAAAAGGTAAGGGTGACAAAAAAGACAAAGGTGGAAAGAAAGGTAAGGATGACAAGAAAGACAAAGGTGGAAAGAAGGGTAAAGGTGACAAGAAAGGGAAAGACAAGAAAGGAAAAGATAAAAAAGGGAAAGGGAAGGGCAAGAAAGGAAAGGATATAAAAGGAAAAGATAAGAAGGGAATGGACAAGAAGGGAAAAGACAAGGAGGGGAAAGACAAAAAAGGAAAGGACAAGAAAGGAAAAGATAAAAAAGAAGGAAAAGACAAGAAAGGAAAGGACAAGAAGGGGAAAGGAAAAGATAAAAAAGGAAAGGATAAGAAGGGGAAAGGAAAAGATAAGAAAGGAAAAGACAAGAAGGGGAAAGACAAAAAAGGAAAGAACAAGAAAGGAAAAGATAAAAAAGGAAAAGGAAAAGACAAGAAAGGAAAGGACAAGAAGGGGAAAGGAAAAGACAAGAAGGGGAAAGCCAAGGACAAGAAAGGAAAAGACAAGAAAGGGAAAGTAAAGGACAAGAAAGGAAAAGACAAGAAGGGGAAAGACAAAAAAGGAAAGGACAAGAAAGGAAAAGATAAAAAAGGAAAAGACAAGAAAGGAAAGGACAAGAAGGGGAAAGGAAAAGATAAAGGAAAGGACAAGAAGGGGAAAGACAAAAAAGGAAAGGACAAAAAGGGGAAAGGAAAAGACAAGAAAGGAAAAGGCAAAAAGGGCAAAGGTAAAGACAAAAAAGGAAAGGACAAGAAGGGGAAAGGAAAAGACAAGAAAGGAAAAGGCAAAAAGGGCAAAGGTAAAGACAAAAAAGGAAAGGACAAGAAGAGGAAAGACAAAAAGAGAAAGGATAAAAAGGGGAAAGGGAAAGACAAGAAGGGTGAAGGCAAAAACAAAAAAGGAAAGGGCAAGAAAGGAAAAGACAAAAAAGGAAAGAAGGGAAAGGACAAGAAAGGAAAAAAGGGAAAGGACAAGAAAGGGAAAAAGGGAAAGGACAAGAAAAACAAAGGAAAGGACAAGAAAGGAAAAAAGGGAAAGGACAAGAAAGGGAAAAAGGGAAAGGACAAGAAAAACAAAGGAAAGAAGGGGAAGGACAAGAAAGGGAAAGGGAAGAAAGGCAAAGGAAAAAAGGGAAAAGACAAAAAAGGAAAAGAAAAGAAAGGGAAAGGCAAAAAGGGAAAAGACAAGAAAGGAAAAGGCAGAAAAGGAAAAGGAAAGAAGGGGAAAGGAAAAAGAGGAAAAGGCAAGAGAGGAAAGGGGAAGAAAGGCAAAGGAAAGAAGGGAAAAGGCAAGAAAGGGAAAGGCAAGAAAGGCAAAGGAAAAAAGGGGAAAGGCAAGAAAGGTAAAGGTAAAAAAGGATATGGCAAGAAAGGCAAAGGAAAGAAAGGAAAAGGCAAGAAAGGTAAAGGGAAAAAAGGAAAAGGCAAGAAGGGTAAAGGGAAAAAAGGCAAAGGAAAGAAGGGGAAGGGCAAGAAAGGTAAAGGTAAGAAAGGAAAAGGCAAGCAAGGTAAAGGAAAGAAGGGGAAGGGCAAGAAAGCTAAAGGGAAGAAAGGCAAAGGAAAGAAAGGTAAAGGGAAAAAAGGAAAAGGCAAGAAAGGAAAAGGAAAGAAGGGGAAGGGCAAGAAAGGTAAAGGGATGAAAGGCAAAGGAAAGAAAGGTAAAGGGAAAAAAGGCAAAGGAAAGAAGGGGAAGGGCAAGAAAGGTAAAGGGAAGAAAGGTAAAGGTAAAAAAGGCAAAGGCAAGAAAGGCAAAGGAAAGAAGGGAAAAGGCAAGAAAGGTAAAGGGAAAAAAGGCAAAGGAAAGAAAGGAAAGGGAAAGAAAGGTAAAGGAAAGAAGGGGAAGGGCAAGAAAGATAAAGGGAAGAAAGGCAAAGGAAAGAAGGGTAAAGGGAAAAAAGGAAAAGGCAAGAAGGGTAAAGGGAAAAAAGGAAAAGACAAGAAAGGCAAAGGGAAGAAAGGTAAAAAGGGAAAAGACAAGAAAGGCAAAGGGAAGAAAGGAAAGGACAAGAAAGGGAAAAAAATAAAAGAGAAAGGCAAAGGGAAGAAAGGAAAGGATAAAAAAGGCAAGGACAAGAAAGGTAAAGAAAAAGATAAAAGTGAGAAGGGACAAAAGGATAAAAAGGATAAAGGAGGAAAAGGCAAGGATGGCAAAGATAAAGGAGATAAAAGGGATAAAGAAGGTAAAGACAAAGAAGGTAAGGATAAAGCAGATAAAAAGGATAAAGGGGGCAGAGAGAAAGAAGGTAAGAACAAAGAAGACAAAACAGGAAAGGAGAAGGAAGGTAAAGATAAAGATGATGCAAGTGGTGCAGTTCCTGGGGTAGATGCTGCAGGAGATGATGGTGGAGGAGTGCAAGATGCAGCTGATGCTGATGCTGATGATGCAGGATATGATGGTGGAGGGGCAGATGCAGCAGATGCTGGTGCTGATGATGCTGAAGAAGCAGCTGAAGCTGAGGAACCTGCAGAACAAGAAGAGCCTGAAGCTGAGGAACCAGAGGCTGCAGAACCAGAGGATGCAGAACCAGATGCAGAAGAACCTGAGGCTGAGGAACCTGAGGCTGAAGAGCCTGAGGCTGAAGAGCCTGAGGCTGAAGAGCCTGAGGCTGAAGAACCTGAAGCTGAGGAACCAGAAGCTGAAGAACCTGAGGCTGAGGAACCAGAAGCTGAAGAGCATGAGGATGAGGAACCAGAAGCTGAAGAGCATGAGGATGAGGAACCAGAAGCAGAACCTGAAGCAGAGCCAGAACCTGATCCAGAGCCTGAGCCTGAGCCTGAGCCAGAACCAGAGCCAGAACCTGACCCAGAGCCAGAACAAGAGGCAGAGCCAGAACCAGAACCTGAGCCAGAACCAGAGCCTGAACCAGAGCCAGAGCCTGAACCAGAGCCAGAACCTGAGCCAGAGCCAGAACCAGAACCTGAGCCAGAACAAGAGTCTGAGCCTGAGCCAGAACCAGAACCTGAGCCAGAGCCAGAACCTGAGCCAGAGCCAGAACAAGAGCCTGAGCCTGAGCCAGAACCTGAGCCAGAACCAGAGCCTGAGTCTGAGCCTGAACCAGAACCTGAGCCAGAACCAGAACCTGAGCCAGAGACAGAACCAGAACCTGAGGCAGAACAAGAGCCTGAGCCAGAACCAGAACAAGAGCCTGAGCCAGAACCTGAGCCAGAACCAGAGCCAGAACAAGACCCTGAGCCAGAGCCAGAACCAGAACCTGAGCCAGAACCAGAGCCTGAGCCAGAGCCAGAACCTGAGCCAGAGCCAGAACCTGAGCCAGAGCCAGAACAAGAGCCTGAGCCTGAGCCAGAACCTGACCCAGAACCAGAGCCTGAGCCAGAGCCAGAGCCAGAAGAGCCTGAGCCTGAGCCAGAACCAGAACTAGAACCTGAACCAGAGCCTGAGCCAGAACCAGAACCTGATCCAGAGCCAGAACAAGAGCCTGAGCCTGAGCCAGAACCAGAACCTGAGCCAGAACCAGAACCTGAGCCAGAACCAGAGCCTGAGCCTGAGCCAGAACCTGACCCAGAACCAGAACCAGAGCCTGAGCCAGAGCCAGAGCCAGAAGAGCCTGAGCCTGAGCCAGAACCAGAACCTGAACCAGAACCAGAGCCTGAGCCAGAACCAGAACCTGAGCCAGAACAAGAGCCTGAGCCAGAACCAGAACCTGAGCCAGAACAAGAGCCAGAGCCTGAGCCAGAACCAGAACCTGAGCCAGAACCAGAGCCAGAACCTGAGCCAGAGACAGAACCAGAACCTGAGCCAGAACCAGAACCAGAGCCTGAGCCTGAACTAGAACGTGATCCAGAGCCAGAACCACCTGAGCCTGAGCCAGAACAAGAGCCAGAACCTGAGCAAGAGACAGAACCAGAACCTGAGCCAGAACCAGAACCTGAACCAGAACCAGAGCCTGAGCCAGAAGCAGAACCTGATCCAGAGCCAGAACCTGAGCCAGAGACAGAACAAGAGCCTGCGCCAGAGCCAGAACCAGAACCTGAGCCAGAACCAGAGCCTGAACCTGAGCCAGAGACAGAACCAGAACCTGAGCCAGAACCAGAGCCTGAGCCAGAACCAGAACCTCATCCAGAGCCAGAACCTGAGCCAGAGCCAGAACAAGAGCCTGAGCCAGAGCCAGAACCAGAACCTGAGCCAGAGACAGAACCAGAACCTGAGCCAGAACCAGAACCAGAGCCTGAGCCAGAACCAGAACTTGATCCAGAGCCAGAACCTGAGCCAGAGGCAGAACAAGAGCCTGAGCCAGAACCAGAACCTGAACCAGAACCAGAGCCTGAGCCAGGACCAGAATCTGATCCAGAGCCAGAACCTGAGCCAGAGCCAGAAGAAGAGCCTGAGCCAGAACCAGAACCTGAGACAGAACCAGAGCCAGAACCAGAACCTGAGCCAGAGCCAGAACAAGAGCCTGAGCCAGAATCAGAACCTGAGCCAGAACCAGAGCCTGAGCCAGAACCAGAACCAGAGCCAGAACCAGAGCCAGATCCTGGATCAGAGACAGAACCAGAACCTGAGCCAGAACAAGAGCCTGAGCCTGAGCCAGAACCAGAACCTGAGCCAGAGCCAGAAGAGCCTGAGCCTGAGCCAGAGCCAGAACCTGAGCCAGAACCAGAACCTGAGCCAGAACCAGAGCCAGAACCTGAGCCTGAGCCAGAGCCAGAAGAAAAGCCTGAGCCAGACCCAGAACCTGAGCCAGAACCAGAGCCAGAACTTGAGCCTGGGCCAGAACCTGAGCCAGAGCCAGAAGAGCCTGAATCAGAAACAGAGCCTGAACCTGAGCCAGAACCAGAGCCAGAACCTGAGCCAGAGACAGAACCTGAGCCAGAACCTGATCCAGAACCTGAGCCAGAACCAGAACCTGAGCCAGAACAAGAGCCTGAGCCTGAGCCAGAACCAGAACCTGAGCCAGAGCCAGAACAAGAGCCTGAGCCAGAGCCAGAACCAGAGCCAGAGCCTGAACCAGAGCCAGAACCTGAGTCTGGGCCAGAACCTGAGCCAGAGACAGAAGAAGAGCTTGAGCCAGAACCAGAACCTGAGCCAGAACCAGAGCCAGAACCTGAGCCTGAGCCAAAACCAGAACCTGAGCCAGAACCAGAGCCAGAACCTGAGGCTGATCCAGAACAAGAGCCTGAACCTGAGCCTGAACCAGAACTAGAGCCAGAACCTGAGCCAGAGCCTGAGTCAGAACCTGAGCCTGAGACAGAACCAGAACCTGAGCCAGAACCTGAGCCAGAGACAGAACCAGAACCTGAGTCAGAACCAGAGCATGAGCTAGAGCCAGAACCAGAGCCTGAGCCAGACCCTAAGCCTGAACCTGAGCCTGAACCAGAACTAGAGGCAGAACCTGAGTCACAACCTGAGCCAGAGCCTGAGCCAGATCCAGAATCTGAGCCCAAACCAGAACCTGAGCCAGAGCCAGAAGAGCCTGAGCCTGAGCCAGAACCAGAGCCAGAACCTGAGCCAGAGTCAGAACCAGAATCTGAGCCAGAACCTGAGCCAGAACCTGAGTCACAACATGAGCCAGAGCCTGAGCCAGATTCAGAACCTGAGCCCAAACCAGAACCTGAGCCAGAGTCAGAAGAGCCTGAGCCTGAGCCAGAACCAGAGCCAGAACCTGAGCCAGAGTCAGAACCGGAATCTGAGCCAGAACCTGAGCCAGAACCAGATACAGAAGCTGAAACAGAACCAGAGCCTCAGCTAGAACATGAGCCTGAGCCAGAACCAGAACTAGAGCCAGAACCTGAGCCAGAGACAGAACCAGAACCTGAGCCAGAGTCAGAACCAAAACCTGAGCCAGAACCAGATACAGAACCTGAAACAGAAACAGAGCCTCAGCCAGAACACGAGCCTGAGCCAGAACCTGAGCCAGAGACAGAACCAGAACCTGAGCCAGAACCTGAGCCAGAACCAGATACAGAACCTGAAACAGAACCAGAACCTCAGCCAGAACATGAGCCTGAGCCAGAACCAGAACCTGAGCCAGAGACAGAACCAGAACCTGAGCCTGAGCCTGAACAAAAACCAGAGCTGGAACCTGAACCAGAACCTGATCCAGAGCCAGACAATAAACCAGAGCTAGAACCTGTGCCAGAACCTGAGCCAGAGACAGAACTGGAACCTGAGCCAGAACCTGAGCCTGAGTCTGAGCAAAAACCAGAGCTGGAACCTGAACCAGAACCTGAGCCAGAGCCAGACACTAAACCAGAGCCAGAACCTGAGCCAGAACCAGAGCCTGAGCTAGCTGAGCCAGAATCAGAGCTAGAACTTAAACCAGAACCTGAACCAGAGCCAGAACCTGAGCCTGAGACTGAACCTGAACCAGAGCAAGAATCTAAGTTGAAGCCAGAACAAGAACCAGAACCTGAACCTGAGCCTAAGCCAGAAATAGAACCAGAACCTGAGCCTGAGCCAGGACCAGAGCATGAGCCTGAGGCTGAACCAGAGCCAGAACCTGAGCCTAAACCTGATCCTGAGCCTGAGCCTGAGCCTGAAGCAAAGCCTGAGCCAGAACCTAAACGTGAGGCTGAACCAAGACCTGAGGCAGAGCCAGAACCTAAGCCAGAACATGAATCAGAAACAGAGCCTGAGCCTGAGCCAGAACCAGAGCCAGAACTTAAACCAGGACCTGAACCAGAGCCAGAACCTGAGCCTGAGACTGAACCTGAACCTGAACCAGAGCGAGAATCTAAGTTGGAGCCAGAACAAGAACCAGAACCTGAGCCTGAGCCTGAGCCTGAGCCAGAAACAGAACCAGAACCTGAGCCTGAGCCAGAACCAGAGCATGAGCCTGAGGCTGAACCAGAGCCAGAACCTGAACCTGAACCTGAGCCTATGCCTGAGCCAGAACCTAAACCTGAGGCTGAACCAAGACCTGAGGCAGAGCCAGAACCTAAGCCAGAACATGAATCAGAACCAGAGCCTGAGCCTGAGCCAGAACCAAAGCCAGAACCTGAGCTTGAACTGGAGCCTGAACTAGAACCAGAACCTGACCCTGAACCAGAACCTGAGCCTGAGCAAGAACCAGAACCAGAACCTGAGCCAGAACCAAAACCTAAGCCAGAGCCTGAGCTGGAATCTGAGTCAGAATGTGAGCTAGAGCTTGAGCCTGAGCATGAGCCTGAGCCAAAACCTAAGCCAGAACCTGAGCCAGAGCCAGAACTAGAACCTGAGCCAGAGCCAGAGGCAGAACCTGAACATGAGCCTGAACCAGAACCTGAGCTAGAGCCTGAACCTGAGGTAGAACCTGAACCAGAACCAGAGCCAGAACCTGAGCCAGAGCCAGAACCTGACCCTGAACCAAAACGTAAGCTAGAGGCTGAGCGTGAGCCAGAGCCTGAACCAGAACCTGAGCCTGAATCAGAACCTGAGCCTGAGCCAGAAACAGAACCTGAACCTGAGCTAGAACTAGAGCCAGAACCTGAGCCTGAGCCTAAACAAGAGCAAGAGCTGGAGCCTGACCTGGAGCCAGAGCCTGAACCTGAGCCAGAGCCGGCGCCAGAATGTGAGCCTAAAGCAGAGCCTGAGCCAGAACCAGAGCCTGAGCCAGAGCCTGAAGCAGAGCCTCAGCCTGAACCAGAAGCTGTGCCTGAACCTGAACCTGAACCAGAACCTGAGCCTAAACCTGAACCAGAACCTGAGCCTGAGCCAGAACCAGAACCTGAACCAGAGCCAGAGCCTGAGTCAGAACCTGAGCCTGAACCTGAGCCTAAGCCAGAACCAGAACTAGAACTTCAACCAGAGCCTGAGCCAGAGCCTGAGCCAGAACCAGAATCTAAACCTGAACCAGAGCCTGAGCAAGAACCAGAATCTGCGCCCAAGCCTAAACCAGAGCCAGAACCTGACCCTGAGCCAGAACCAAAGCCTGAGCCAGAGCCTGAACTAGAAGCTGTGCCTGAACCTGAGCCAGAGCCTGAACCAGAACCTGAGCCTGAACCAGAACCTAAACCAGAGCCTGAACCTGAACCAGAGCCTGAGCCTGAGCCAGAACCTGAGCCTGAACCAGAACTGGAATCTGAGCCTAAGACAGAACCAGAGCCTGAACCTGAGCCTGAGCCTGAACCAGAACCTGAGCCTGAGCCAGAACCTGAACCAAAACCAGAAGCAGAGCCTGAGCCAGAACCAGAACCAGAACCAGAGCTAGAACCTGAGCCAGAGGGACAACCTGACCCTGAGCCAGAACCTGAAGCAGAACCTGAACCAGAACCAGACCCTGAGCCAGAACCAGAGCCAGAACCAGAGCCAGAACCTGAGCTAGAACTAGAACCTGAGCCTGAGCCAGAACCTGAGCCTGAGCCAGAACCTGAGCCTGAGCCAGAACCTGAGCCTGAGCCAGAACCTGAACCTGAGCCAGAACCTGAACCTGAGCCTGAATCTGAGCCAGAGCCAGAGCCAGAACCAGAACCTGAGCGTCATCCTCAGCCTAACCCAGAACCCGAGTCTAAAGTAACTGGCAAAGGGCGACGAAAGATGGCAAGATTTGAAAAGGGCTGGGAGAAAAAGGGAAAAGAAAAGACGGACAACAAGAGGGTTCAGATGATGAGAGATAGATTTGAAAAGAATCGGGGAGAAATAAAGCAAAATCATAGTCAGACCCACGCAGAAGCAGAACAAGGTTTGGAACAAGTATTAGAAACAGAATTAGAGCAAGAAGCACAAACTGCTGTTGCAACAGATCCAAGAAAGCACAAGAACAACGTTCAATCTCAACGCACGATTAGAGAGAGAAAAAACAACCTGATATCAAATATAGGAAGAGAGCTAAAGTCAGATGCAGAACTGCAGGAAGAGTCAGAGAATGATCAGGAGGTTTCGGTCACAACAGCCGTGCTGGAACAGAAGAGAACTAGAACGCAACCTTGGAGAAAAGGCATTCCAAGACGAAAACTGCAAGCAGAACGAGAGCCTGAATCAAAACTTGAATTAGACCAGGAACCAGATGCAGACCTAAAGGAGTCAGAAGTTTCAGAACTACCAAAGATACCAAATCAGAAGAGAATTGGAACTCAACCTTGGAGGAAAGATAGTCCAATGCCAAAGCCTCAAGCAAAAGCAGAAGCTGAACTTGAGTTTGAATTAGACCAAGAACTAGAAATGCATGAAGGTCTGGAGGAGGAACCTGATGTATTAGTTACACCAGCTTTATCAAAACAAAAGACAATTAGAACCCAGCATAGGAAGAAAGGAAGCTTAAGACCAAAGCCACAAGAAAAAGCAGAGCCTGAACCAGAACTTGAATTAGACAAAGAATCAACAGTGGAGCTAACAGAACCAGAGGTTTCAGTTGTACCAGAGCTACCAAAGCAGAAGAGAATAGGGACCAAGTCTAGGAGAAAAGCTAGCCCAAGGTCAAAGCCAGAAGCAAAATCAGAATTGAAACTTGAATTAGACCAGGAACCTGAAGTTTCAGTACCGGGGGAACATGAAGTACAGAAAGCTTCAAAGCCAACGAGCCCATTTGTACCAGGGGAGAAAATGAGAATTCGAGATCTGGCCAGGAAAACAACCCAGTTGAGAAAACCCAGTCAAAGAGCAGAAGTGGAACTACAACCAGAGCTTAAATTGCAACGAGAAGTTCAAGAGGAATATGAAACAGGGATTCCAGTTACGCCAGAAAGGAAGAACATTATTGGAACTTCTTCCAGAGTTCATACTCCTTCCAAAGAAACAAGCACAACGAAAAACCCTAACCGAAAACTGTACAAGGAAATGGAGCAAGACAGAGATCTTGGAGTAGAATCACAATTCACACCGGATGCACGCGACCAAAGAAGAAGGCTTCCAACAGCTTCCGAGAAAGTGACTGAGAGCAGGAAAAGCAGGAAACCACTATCAGAACGAGAGGTCCAATCAGCGCTTGGTTCCGAATCAGAAATTTACCGACCCTGGCGGAAAGGTGCAAGACCAAGAAGAAAGGAACAAATTGATGAAGATATTTCGGATTTGTATGGGGAAAGAAGAACGTCACAGACTGTCAAATCATCCAGAGGGAGAAGAGTCAGTCATGGCGGAGAGGAAGGATTGTCTCGAAGGATGAAAAGTTCCATAGAAAAGGTGGCCAGTTGGTTGAAAATGGATGCAAATGAAGTAGAAACAGTCAAGAGCATCATATCAAAGAGCTCAGACGAAAGTGTGGCGACAATGACAAGGCACCATGGAGCAAGAAGAGACAAGGGCGAGATTGTGGACAGAAAGGTCAAAGAGAGGGATGGACGCAGACAGAAAACTGACAGCCGTGACTCTGGTAAATCGGGACTAGATGAGAAGAAGAAAAAGAAGAAAGGTAACTTGTGAAACTATTTTGACTGCGATGCCCAACAGAAGATCTGACGACATAAGGTCAACACCAAAAGATCTACTGACCATAGCTAGGAAAATATGCACAAGTCTGCCAAAATTGTAAATTGTGCAAAAATATCGAGCAATGTTGAAATTGACAATAATGCTTTATCAAACTGACAGGTTTCTTTTCATCCTGTAAAATTAATTTTTAACACACATTTCTTAAAAGTTCTGGTTTCTGTTTTGGTTAGACCTTCTGTCAGTTAAGGGACATAAATCCGGTAACCATTTGCTCTTTTTGTAAAAAAAGATTTAAAAAAAATAATGTACAGACCCGCCTCTGATAACATATTTGTCTATCGAATGTGGACTTTTGCCTGAAAAACTGACATCGATTCATCTAAAACGGCGGCACATAATGACGTCATAAAGTACACATTTAATTTCATTTTATTCTAAACGAAATCCTGTAGATTCAATAGACAGCAGGCAATTAGAAATAACGAGACAATCCCAGATTGCAAAGCCTGTGCCATAGCGATGGGCTATAATAGAAAATTTTGGACCAGTTTTCTAAGTCCATACAGTTAAATATTTTTTGTTCTCCACAAGGTGTCTAAAATGCTTTGAAATGCCCAGAAATGCATTTTCCCAAAAATGGGGGGGGGGGGCATAACTTTTGACTAAAAATGGGAGGGGGAGGTCCCATGACTTTTGCCCGAAACTGGGAGGGGAAGGGGGTCTTGTGTTTTTGTTTTACACAAATCTCAATTGGATGCATGAAGCCGGTCACTTTGGGCACCAGCTTAAGTAGATGCAAACTCGTGATTTACGTTTTTCTTTTCTAGCTGGAATTTCCGTGGCCTCCGTCGTACTGCTTGCCATGGAACACAAGGAAAAACTGAAGAAAGGTGAAAAGGTGGAGATAGACCCAAACGAAAGTAACAGAAGCATGTACGCCAAAGCTTGGGATAACGCCAGAAAAGATCAAGAAAATAAAGTAAAGTCCAAAGTTAAGAATGAGAAGGATGCCAAATACTGGCACAAGATTAAAAAAAAGAAACGAAATAGGGTAATTGCTAAAGAGAAGGAGAGAAAGGACGCCAAAAACAAGGTGAATGTTAAAAGCAGGGATAGAAAGGACACCAAAAACAAAACATTTAAACGGGTGAAAAAGACCAGTGACAGTGAAGAAGATGATGAAACTAAAATAGATAGGGGAAATAAGGAAAAGGCTAAAGGCGAGAAGACAAAGGACACCAAAAAGAAAACATTCAGACAGACGAAGAAGGCAAATGATAGTGATGATGATGATGAAGATGAAACAGAAAGCTAAAACATTGACTAAAGTGACATCTAACAAGACTTAGCAAATGTGGATGATGAATTTATCCGAACAGAAATGTTGATTTTTTATTGCAATATCAAAAATTAACTTAAGGGGATTCCATTTTATTTAATCTTCATTGCATTACCAATTGAATGCGGGAAAATAGTATTTATTGATTTTTGAAGCCAATAAATATTTTCCATATGTTAAGACTAACGGCAATAATGTCTATTTCTTGACGACACAATGTAGAGAATGTTTAGAAAATTTATTCGCACAAATAAACATTTTGTTTACAAATATTTCAATTCCCATGACAAATCTTCAGTTTATAACAATAAATAAATAGCACGTTTTTTGATAGTTTAATAAATTTTAAAATAATTTATGTAACATTAGATAACAAATAGTTGTATTAACCATGTACTGCATTCCCTCTAATTACAGCACCCGAAAAAACCCCCAGATTTCAGAGGCTCATACACCTATTTTCACTTTGTTTTGTCAAATTATATACCCTTATTTAATTTAGCATATTTTATGAATTTCACCAAAGATTCCTTTAATTATTTTCGTTTCAAAACCGGGGGTGTCACATTTAGAGGGGATACGATAAATCATTACATTTTAATCTGTTTTGTTTCAAGCACCGTCGGGTCTTTGAGTGAATCCTTGAGTGCAACGTGCAGTGAGATTCATGACATAACATTCATGACATTTTAGAAAAAAATCTTTATATTTTTAGTATTTTTAATTTAAAGAAAAAAGTCATTTGACAGTATTCATGACTTCAAAGCAGTATTGCTTATTTTTGAGTCTAAATTATAATAAAGCACGACAATGTTTGAAAAGTTTCAAAAAGTAAATAGCATAAACTTAAAGAGTGGTAAATGGAATTTTACCTATTTTTACAAACTTATTGATTGCTGCATCAAAATGGCCGATCCAAATTTACTTAAGTAGGCGGAAAATGGAAGAATGAATTTTTTGTTTATTTCTAAACCACTGATTTTTTCCTTATAATACGAAAGAAATCTCGTTGATTCACGACAGTGCTGGTCAATGCAACTAGCAATGCAATATTTTGCAGCTGCTATCTTATTTTAAAATCCAAAATTCAAAGTCCGACGTGAAACGTAATCTAATGGATTAAATACAACAGGCCTAAATTATAACTTATAATGCCGTTTGGCTTTCTTTTTCCTCCCCCGAAAATAAAGTAATTTTTACAGTCAGTTGCACAGTGAAATCTGCATTTTACGACCAGCGAGTTTTACGACCACCTGTACTTTGTGACACTGTATAGTGCAGAGTACAAGCCACAATTTTTGTTCACTGGAAGACCACCTGTTATTTACGACCATCAACGTTGGTCCTAATGGGTGGTTGTAAATGACAGGTTTCCTTGTATGCGATTTTGTTCTTCGTTTGTAGTTTAGATCCTGTGGTTGCTCATGTCGTTCATCTCCCGGTCCGCGGGGGTGTTCAGCGGCCGCTTGAGCTCCTCCTTCTGCCCCCGTCTCATCTCCAGCGCCGGCCCCCACCTGGACAACGGTCTACTCAATGCCTTCAATTTCTGACGAACAAATAAAAACCCAAACTAGAAAAAGAGTTACATTTGATACTGTAATGGGCCACTGGTAACCCTCTTTTCGGACTTGTAAAGTTTTAAAGCAAGGGTGAATCAATTGCGTTTACGCTTGGCCGCTTGCATGCGATTGCTCAACTTGCAACTGTAACTCCGGCAGAGATCTGACTCTACCTTATGAGATAGAGCCTTCAGTATACTAAGCCAAGTCAAATCTTAAATTGGCCAGGGGTTTTTCGGAAATGTACGGAATGTCTGACTGCCAATTAGTTTAGTGTTTTAAAGCCAATCTCCCCATGTTTAAAGAAGCAAAGTTATTTGGTCAAAGAGCATTTAATTTTGGTGAACGTCCAGTACTGGCTGTTTACCTTTAAGGCAATTTTGTCTTTCCACTATTTTAAAATTCACTTGAGAGGACACTCCAGTTATACGGGCAATTTGGAAGCAAATTTAAGGTGCCCATTCTAAAGGGGTTCTACTGTACATGTATTTCCAAAAAATATTCCGAATCTAGAATCCCCCGTCAGTTTTAGTTTCTCAAATATTGGATGAGAATGTGCTTCTATTCCAATTAGTCGGGAACGCGATGAACGTTATGAATTATTATACCAAGTTTGTGCTGTCACACAAGAGAAAAAATGTGTATTATGCACCGTTATCAGCACACTTTTTCTAGTGTGACTGCACAGCATGCAATATAAGAAAGAAAGACTACTCAAAAGTGTTGAATATTGGGCACCCTCGCTAACGCTCGGGCACCTAATAATCAACACTTTTTCGTGGTATGTCCATAACAGATTTCTAACAAGAAGTGACATCATACATCATCATTTAAACCGTACAAATTCTGCAGTTCTAGAATAACATTTCTAAAGATGTTAGTACTGATAAAAATGGGAAATCCGTTCATTTTGGCTTAGATGTTTGGAGTTTAAAAGGAATACAATAGAACTTGTCATGAACGACATCTTTCTTGAACAACTTGGTACCGTTTACGACACTTGTGAAAAAATTGTTTAAAGGACACTGTGTTGGGCGTCACCCTGCCTTGTACGACACTTTTGTAAGGGAAAAGTTTAGTGTTGGTGAAGACAAGGTCTTCCTTGCCCCTACGATTTTAAGTCTTACCATCCACAAACTACCTCGCACGTCAGAGGTGGCTAGTGTGTATATGGCCACAGCCGGAATGCATCCGATCTCCAGAAGAGAGATCATCCACCCTGTCAACAATAAAGTGTTGTGGTGATAATAGCATACGCAGGTTTATTACAGTACCAGAAAAGCGGCAAAATTACACATATACCGTAAATGTCCGAAATAAGTCGCATGCGGTAAGCACCAATTTTCAGGGGGTGCAGCTTATTTACAAAATGACTTTGACCAAATTATAACGAGTCAGATTTATGATGTTAATTAGTAAATTGCTGTTAAAAGTAGTGAAGTAGTTTCAGAACATTGAAGAAACAATCACTTTTAACAAAACAGTCGCAAGTTACAATTTCAAAAAGTTGCATAAATCTGTGCAAAATGTTCTGTAAAGCAGTTGGAAAACGGGGTGCGGCTTACTTAAGGCATGTGGCTTATTTCGGACATTTACGGTATGTATTGTAGGGTTTTCCAAGTTATTTTTCGCTCGTCTAATTAACCTAAAAATTTTGCATAATTAAACGAGTTTGGCTAATTGGCCGAATTAGACTAAAAAAAATAATTTGGAAAAACCTAGACTATTGATGTAAACTATTCTGAAATGAGGTGCTGTATTCCGAGGTGCTGCATTACGAGGTACTGCATTCCGAAACTGCACTGCATGCGCCAGCACATGACAGTTGCATTACAAAATGGTGCTTTTTTTAATGAAGGTGACAAAGGTGAAAATAATGGTCGAGGACCGCCAGGACGACAAGGCCTTGACGGCGATCCAGGCGACAAAGGTCCACCGGGCACAGTGCTTGGTGCAGGTGCGTTTTGTATTCACTGAAATTGAACATCAAAAATTCGTAGCATCGACTTGGGAAAATTTCTTGACTTAGAAACAGATAATTAATTTTTGAAGAATCCGGTGAAACTTTCCCTTCTCAGTCACTGATGGAACCTCTTTTAATTTCATCAGGTCGAATATTAGTTTAATTTAAGGAAAATACATTTATATAATAGTTGCTGCCGGAGTTTTAATTGTCTGTTTACTGTTTTGCAGACAAGGGCCAACCTGGTCCGCCAGGCACGAAGGGACAAACCGGTCCGCCCGGTGGACCGGGTACAGCAGGTTCACCTGGCAACCCAGGATCTGAGGGAAATACGGGAACACCAGGTAATGATACCCACAGATTTGTGGGTAGGAAAAAAGTGTTATTACCCGACGCCGCAGGCGGAGAGTAGGAACACATTTTTATCCTTCATGTGAACTAAAATAATTTATTGACATACACAAATCTGTGGGTAAGTGCAAGAATAGATTTAGTTTTTTCCTTTGAACATTAAAAAATAATAGTAAGATATAAATAAGTAAAATAACATGAGTCAAAGGTGACTGGAAGGTGTGACTGCCTGCCAAATTATACATTTATTAAAAATAGTATACCATAATACTAATGAAATATAGAATACTAAATTTAGTAGTGCAATACTAATAATAGAGTAGTTTGGCAGAGTGGCTGCTGCTTTTTGAAGGCATCATGTCGTTTGCAATGGAGTCTTGGAAATTGTTTTTCATATTAGAATCCGGCTCAGTCGGTACTGAATACAGTTCTAAAAAAACATGGAGAAAATGGGCAACTGACTTGCAAGAAAGAGTTATGCACAATTTTTTACGTATTTTCAGGCCCTCCAGGAACTAAAGGAGCAATTGGAAGCATAGGAGAAACTGGACCACCAGGTCCAGCAGGAAGTGACATGGTGTCTGGTCCACCAGGTCCACAAGGTACCAAAGGCCCGAAAGGACCAATAGGACGTAAGTGACAATAAAAACCTGTTTATCAAACAAAAAATAGAATATAAACTTTGACGGATGGTCATGTGTCACAAAAACTTTTTATGTGATGTAACTGAATTTGAGACTTTCCCAACTAAAACCAAATACTTCTGGCCATCATATTTATTGTCCTTGGTGAATAGATCTTACATAGACATAGACGTAAGGTTCAGACATTAAAACAGCTCGTCATTCAAGAATATAACTTTCGGAGGTACTAACTGTCAGTCAATACAATTTTCGACAAACTTTAAAATTTTACTACGATTTTCTCGATTGTTTGAAATGTGTGAAAAAGACCAGAAGCATTTTATTTAATTTTTTCACATAGGGACAAGGATATTATGAACACACCATTGGCATATAGTTTTAATCTGTATTAACTAAGTAATTACTAATTACTTGCGAAACATTTCTTTTGGATATTCAAGATTTTTTATTAGCTTAATTAGGTAGGCCTGTCTAATTGTCTTATTTGATTAGGCGTGTTAGGTAAATTTTCCTAGTTGGGCTAAGAAAAATAATTTCGAAAAATCTTTCATCCCATCAATATGGCAAAAAAAATTAATAAAACACAGGCTAACTAGATCTAAACTAGAAGCGTCATTACGTCAAACGTAACGTCATGTGTGTAACGATATCGTTCAGTTGTGTATACAGTGTGTCGTAACGTAAAGTAACGTCTTACGTTCTAACGTCTTTGGCCCCCTGGCAGTTACTGGAATCGAGCATGGAGCAATGGAGGCTCAAATAAAGTTTCATATTTAAACCATCTGTTTGTCTCTGTTACCACCGGCAAGAACATCACATGGTGTCAGAAGTAACTAAAGGAGCCATCAGAGAAACAGTTGGTAGTGTTTATAGACAATGGTGGAGCTTTGTTTGGTTGTGAAAATTAACTGAAGTGATGACTTTGAAATTTCAAAATGGTGGAAACATGCTGCCTTTCAGGATGTGACCTTGGACTTGCATCAATTATTTTGAACTTTTGAGACATTTTCGTGGACGGAAACCATCTGAACTTTATTCCAGCTATTTACAGGAGCACCATCATCATATTTCTGTGCAAGTATCATCATTTTATATGGATTTTTAGACTTTTAAGGCAGAACTGAATCATTTCCGCTGCTTCTTCTTTGTGTTTTTACCGTTTACACACGACACCAATATGGTCAAAAACTACTTCCTGTTTAAATTTTGCTCCATTCCAACTGCTGTTCCAGCAATTATACAGTCACTTTAGCCTTTCTAAAGGCTTAAACTTTGTTTGGCTGGGTGTTTCCTATCACCACAAAATTTTATTTTGGCAATATTTGCATTTACATGCATTTCACAGCTGAAGTAGAATT
>JBCAUI010019344.1:0-21848 GCA_038406195.1 Haplosyllis anthogorgicola | reverse complement strand
TTACTGCTTTTGGGCAACTTTTGTGACTTAAAATAAAATTAAAACCATTTCACTTTGCCCCAGATTTGATGTCAGTACAGGTGTAGACACTACAGATGACCCTCAATCATATTCCATCAAAAGGTAAAATTTGAAAAAAGATATCGATATAAGCGGGGAAAAGTATCGATATAAGCAGGGAAATTAACATTAGGGTCAATGGAAGAAATTTGGCGTGGGATTATTTATCGATATAAGTGGGATATCGATATAAGCGATATCGATATATCTGGGGAGGAGTGTAGATCCATTAGTACTGGTTCCTCTCACGAATAATCGAATAATTGATGTATCTTTTCTGTCACGATGCCCATTAAATGGAATTTAATTCGATGCATTTTGCGGTCCAAATAGTTGGCCTAACACAAGAAGGAGAGAAAATACCTGGTCCACAGTCAGGTTGCCTCATATGCCACTCTGACATGGAGTGGGGGTGACTGCCAGGTCACCTGCCACATGCCACTCTGGCTTGTGGGGGGGGGGGTGTCTGACTGCCAGGCCTACCAGCCATGCCAACGAAGGTACAAGGTCAGGTGGCCTCACCTGCCACTCTGACCGGGGGGGGGGTCTGTCTGCTCAGGTCAACTGGACATGCCAGCAAATGGTCCAAGGTCAGGCCGCCTCACCTGCCACCTATCCTTGGGGTGGGGTGGGGTGGGGTGGGACAAAATTTGCTACTCTGGAAATAATAAGTAGGAATCTGCCTCATTTTGGAATTATCAGTGTCAAACCAGGTCACGTGTCCTGGCCATGCAATACTTTTTCCTGATTGGTTCCTCATTTTGTAAACAAAAACATGTGTTGTGTCAATGTCAGTAAAAGTTGTTATGTCTGAAGAATGCAAGTGACAGTTATCATTGTGATTCTAATTTCCCACTGTATTAAGTGAAAGGGTTAATTTATGTAGTTTTCCCTTGTTAGACATTGTGATAGTCAACATATTTTGGTCCACATTTCTTGTCTACAGTGCTGAACTTGTCTTAGATAAACAAGATCAGAATTGTGGACAAGGAATGCATACTAGAAATCTCCCCTTTTTTTAGATAAACTGACTGAGATTTGTTTTGTGGACCAGACATTGTTCACATAAACTGGACCAGAATTTGTATGGAGGAATTGGGGACAAGGAATGTGGCATAGATTGACCCTTTCACTTTTGAAATACAGTGGGAAATTAGAATCACAATGATAACTGTCACTTGTATTCTTCAGATTTAACAACTTTTACCAACATTGACACAACATGTGTGTTTGTTTACAAAATGAGGAACCAATCAGCAGTGACTACCCGGAAAATGACATAACCTCAGTAAGGTCACATACATTATTTAATCTCGAGTAACAAATCATGTCCGGTGGTGTGGGGGTGGCGGCTGTCTGCTCAGTTTTGAGCTCATAGATGATCTTGCTTGCCCATCAAAGGAGTCTATTGACATTTCGCGTAATAGACTACTTAAAACAAACAATGAGACAGTCCCCACGATTGGTCTTGTTTGCAAAAGTCTATTTTCTCACTTTACATGGTCATAGCGGTTCTAAAGCTGTCGACGGATACGCGGCCCAAAAGCCGTTTCGCACAACAAAAATTCTTCAGTTGCTAAAGTTGCTAAATCAGGTCGTTTTGTAGCAATGAGTGAAAACGAAACGGCTCACAACCGTTTGCAAGTAGTCATCAAATCACTTGGGAAATTAAAAGAAGTTAGCATTTAGCCTTACAGACGTTGACGTCATTTGCACAGGGGAAATAAATGATGAGATATTAACTAAGTTTATCTCATTGTTATTATTGTCACTTAGATGTCTTACAATAGGAAATATCATTTTATTGGACATTCAGTACCAGCTAACATAGGTGCGATTGTTTCTTGATTGATTTCTCTAAATTGAGACGCTATGAACTGCGCCACTAATTGTAAGAACATTTGGCACATTAAGTGTTCCTCAGAGATGAAAGATCCCTAGATGTACCTCGGTCTGGCACGTGCATAGTCATTTGCAGTTGGACAGCAAAGCGTCAACATCCCTACATAGACACAGAGGAGAGTCAGATAAATGGGGCTGCATGTACACTGTGCTGGGACTGGTTCAGAATGAAAAAAATTATCGGCCAAATTTCCTTTCTATGGCATTTCTATTTCTATTGGCTTTAGCTGGCTGGTCACGCAGTCAAGAAGACATTCGAACCTATTGTAAATGTGACACCTCTATTGTGACTAATTACACTCCTTATTGTTTCTATGCTCTCAGCTCAATCAGTGTAAAGAAAGTTTGACAAATCCAAGTTGGTGATGCCTGACAGTATCACCAGTTTCATTTCGGAGTTGATAAAAGTTTCTTTCATTTGTGACCAAAAGAACACGTGCAAACAGTGCGAACGTTCGGAAAAGTCCCAATCAATTATTGACCTGAATGCCCTCTATTGGGCATTCAGCTTTCTGTTTTCACCAGATTCTTGCTTTGATTTCTGACCTGATTTCTGAAAGTTCTGGCAAGGTGCCAAGGATGTCACATGAGATTAGATTTGTGTTCCCTGCAGCCACTACAGCACATGCATGCATGTGGAGTCACATGACAGGCAAAATGGCGGCATGAAGCTTGGTAGCCGACAGGTTATCTTGTTATTCTGCTGTCTATCAGGAGATTGTCACAAGGATGACAAATGATTACAAACGTTTGCTATGCTACTTTCAAGATATCTCGCAAAAGTGCAAGAGTGCAACGTGTAACTATCGTTAGTGATCTTCGCCATCACACAAATTCAAACGTCATTCCTTTTGAGACGTAATCGGTCAGCAACATGAAAACACTGTATCAAATGTAACGTAGACTAGAACGAACCTGCTTGAGAGTTTAGTTTAAAATATGGACTGATAATAGTTATGTCACAAGGAATGTGATACATGTTTTTAAATCAATAGTAACAGAAACAGAAATAGGCCAGAACCGAACAAGGGTCCTTGCACACATACAACTAAGAAAGACAAAAACAAGACTTAAATACGCACCACAATTGGTGTGGAAATGTGTTTTTCTCGGCTGATATTCTGCGGTGACAGGGTGTCTCGGCAGAAGGTCGGGTTTCTTGTCTGTAACATTGCTGACACAGCCGTCCAGCGACTGTCCGCTTCTGGTGCCTGTTAAACGTTATTGTTTTGTGCAATCAAATATTCCAAATTCAAACGTGCAAAAACTTTTGAAATTCGTAGTAATTAGAAATACAGAATTTCCCTATCTGTCCAGTTGTTAAGTGACGTTTCCTGGTTTATATGAATATAATATAGGATCCATAGAATTTTATGGATCCTGTTGGCGAGGAAACTGTTGTTTTTAGATCTGTTACACTACAAGGAGCTTTTAATCAGACTTGAGTTAATCCGTCACAATTATAGATCCTATTCATTTCTGTTATTAATACGAGGTCACATGGAAAATCGTTATTAAATGCAAACGGCAATTTTGCTACCAACAATTAACTTTGAAGGGAATTTAGAGCTGGCTGGTAATTTACCATGCACCTCGATTTATTTTGACATCTCACCTTAATGGATGATATTAATAACAGGCAATCCATATCAATAGTTTTGAGTTAAGTATCCTGAGTTCAGTTGAAAATGCATACGCGGGAAACATTGTCATCAAAAATATAGGCGCATAGACAGAGGGAAAGTAACAGTTTAATAATGACAATCATGAGAAGGTTTATCATTAGACTTACCTGTCGTTCCATTTCCCCAGCCTTTTGCATGTCCTTACACTATAAGGAACTTCTCGTCAGGAATATAGCTATAAAAATGAGTCTTTGATAAAAGCTCAAAACTGTCTAACTCGTTCATAGAAGTCCTTGCAAGTTACCACGAACTCATAATATTGCACGGTGTGGTCGCACATAAGAACAATCATATTGACCCAGTAATGTTCTCAAATCATCCATTTTTTTATTTGTTGATTTAAAGTTGTTTTCGTTCATTATAAGTTTAAGCCATCGAACCATGTCCCATTAAGCAATCCCAATATTAAGGCTAGAATACTTTTATTGCAGTTGGTAAACATTTGAAGGTTTGATTTACATGTTAATGGAATTGTATTGACATATTCTTTGATTAGCTTTATATTAATGACGAATTTGCAAAGTGTGGGATCCATAGCCTTTTGATACTAAAAATACAAATTTATGTAGGGAATCCGAACTGATTAGCATAGCTACAGGGCAATATATTGGAAGCGAAAAGGATTTTTTCAGTTTGTGTACTGATGCAGGAATTTCGGTTATGTAATGTGTGTACCCGTCGTTATTAGTGAGACTGTTTGAATCTGTTTGAGCCTCACGCCTTTCGGCATGAGGAAAATGTATTTCTGGCCATTTCAGACAATTCTGTGGAAATTTGGACCAGGACCAACCGCCCCCCCCCAACCCCAAGCTGGGGAAAATGCTTTACTGGCCATTTCAGACAATTCTGTGAAAAGTTAAACCAGGACCCCCACCACACACACCCTCCCCCCACCACCACCTCCGCTGTCAGACTAGAGTCAAGCCCAACAAGCAGGACGGACTAGAGTCAAGCACAACAAGGTGGAAAATGCATTTCTGACCATTTGAGACAATTCTGTGAAAGGTGTTGGACCAATGGGGCATGAGGCTCTGTACACCGTCAGGTTATCTCTCTTTTTTTCCTGAAATCTTTTAGTCAGTCGTTTTCTCAAACTATTTTAGTAAATACGTCCTTTAATTTGCTAATAAAAGTTCGAAAATAATTTGTTATGATCAAAGGCCCAGTTGAGATGTAAATGTGGAAATATTAGGCGAACATCTTTTAGTATTGTCATAAATTAAATTTTTATTTTATTCTCTGAACACTTGAAGGTGCTAGCGGATTGGACTTGTACGTACACTTGTAGCAATGAGATCATAAACACACAGAAGATACATGTAAATTGGATTAAGTGATATTGGTTTTCGAGATAGAAGTATCGATAGTTTATATTTATAGTATGCATCACTACAAAGGGAAAGATTTTGCACATTTGTCACAATAAACGAAATAGTCACATGATCAACAGTTTTACCAAATAAACGAGGTTCTTCTTACATCTAACAAAAATAAGAAACATGTCATTTGTAATAAAATATTTACGGAAGTTTAAATATGCACGTTTACAACAAGCGAGCTATTCCAGACAAAATGTATTTCACTTTGTACAAATCCAATAACACTTAGCTATCTGATATTAACTATGTACAACAAAGCACCTTTCAATAATATTATTATGATAGAGAAAATAAAACAACATAAAATATGTAATCTACAACGAACTGTTTGTCATATTAATAAACTCTCGTTTAAACGCATCTAATGCCCATCTTTACAGAACCACTTTTAATTGCAAAGAAATGTTTAATCTATTGGAACACATAGTATCTGTAATGTTAGTAATGTAGTTGTGCTTTTGGAAGCAGATTTATCGCTGTACAATTTTCAATATCATGTGGAGAATCTGGATTATTCCGAAAAACCTACTGTCAGTTATTTATATCTATTGTAAATACAAATAAAAAGACAATTATACAAGGTTACGGGATCAAGTACATGCCTATTATCTCAACATCATGTTTCAGATCAAAGTTCTGCAACTTTTTAATTACAATATTTACATTGGATAGGGGCCTAAATAAATTACGTGCATTAGATTAAATAGTTATGAATTCACTAGTTTTACGTTTAAACGGGCTGGTCCTCGTATAATACACTTTACACATACAGAACGATGATTATTAACTAAGTCTAAGTTCTAAGTTTCTGACAACAATTTCCAGCAACTCTTTAGAAAAGTAGAAAATGAAAACCCCATACCATGTTCTATGAATAAGTATGTATACATTACATTAGTAACTGTACATTAGTGTCTGAGCTACAAAACTAATGAAATATAGTGATCAACAAGACCACATTCAATTCATGACTAGATCTTTGGTTTTTCGCCAAGAGACAAACATCAGTAAATTTTAATATGTTTTCATTTCACAAACGAGACCTGCAGGCAGTTACATGGAGACGACTCTCGCTTTCTTTCCCTGATGTTAAGACTTAACAATTGGACCTTTGGCAATGATAGTTTACGCATTACTTATTATTTAATTTCTTCAAGCGTGTTCTTCTCGGTGATATAAACTAATTTCTTCTGGTTTCTTTTTCTTTTCCCTTTCTGACAAATCTTGTTTATACACAACGTCGTATTTCTCGGTTTTTCTGTAGAAAATGACAAAGATCTTTCAATGCAAATTTTATGTAAATTTCACAAAGCTTACTGCTAATAAATTTTTCATAGAAAGAGAGCAGATCTCATTTTCACGGAAAGAACTTTTTGAATATGAAGTGAAGTTCACCTTAAAGATGTTTTTGTCTACAATCAATACATTTAGAAGGTAAAATTTCGATTCGACTGAATTATTTCGGCGTTATTAAAGAACGTTCAAGCAGCGACTTCATTTTCAGTATTTAGTATCAGGACACGGTCAGTGGCGGATCCAAGGAGCGGTGGTCCGAGTCTTCCCAAAACTAATTTTAAAAAAAATGGCCGACGCGTTGGCCATTAATAAGTGGCGTAATAAGTCTTTCGAGTCATTCCCCACGGTGTCAACAAATATCTGGATCCGTTACTGCAGATCCTCCAATTACGAGTAAAAACCCTCACCTCTTCTTCTTGCAGCGGCACGCAATTAGGGCAGACAGACAAACAAGCAGTAGCAGGAAACACACCACCACAGGCACAATGATGCGCAAGGCGACATCATTCCCGTCATCTGTAATACAAATAAATGTATCTCATTACGTCACCGGGTGAGGACAATTAGGTTAGGAGGATAATTAGTGGTGATAATTGGAACTTCCTAATAAGCAGGATGTTGTCTGTGACGGGAATGGTTTAAGTGTCTGGGTGGCGCTCTGTCTTGTCAGTTGTTTTTAATGCCAATTTATATTTATTATTGGGGTTGTGTTCAAAGAAAGTAGAAACAGTTGTTGATATTTAGTAATAGCATCGTTTGGTGTAACCCTAGTTTGTAAACATTATTACAAGAGAAAAGGGCTGGAATTCAGACAAGTAAAGCATCTGGCCAGGTGGTTAATGCGGCAAGATCAAAGGGTCCTTCTCGAAGGTAGTGCTCCAGGTGTAACCTTTTCAACCTTAGGGTTTAGCAGCCTCTACCCTACCCCGACCAGTGTACAGACACTCAGACAAGTTTGTACGATGCGATTAGCACAGGCAACGGGGCAAAGTGATCATTACATGGCTCAGTGTGGCAGGCAGGGGATCCATGGCCCCAATTAGAGCCAGCCTAGCTCTATATTGGTTGTCTAGGTAAAATGTATGAGCTGCCTTAGATAGCAAAACTATAGCTACGATGACTTCAGGTTATGTAGCTTGGTATGTGTGATACCTTTGCGCAGGATACCCCTTTTACCCTGCAGCCAACCCCTGGGCCACTAGGGGGAGAGCATCTGTCAGTGTAGGCTCTATCAGCGCTGAAGCTGTAACTCTCTGTCACCAGCTTCATCCATCAAAGAAACATGATGAAACATTGTTGCTTTAATTCGTATTATCGAGCCTCATGCCCGATGGAGGGCATGGATGCTTTCTCATTCGATGAGAGATTTGATTTTTGTTCTTGGCAGCCATTACAGTTTTCTGGGACCAGACCCACCCCAACCCTGGAATAGGGAAAATGCATTTCTGGTCATTTTAGACAATTCTAGAAAAAAAATTGGTCCAGGACAACCCCCCCCCCTCCCCCGCAGGGTCAAGGTGCACAAAGACTAGAGTCAAGTTCAGATTGACAGACAGACAGACAGATTAGAGTCAAGTTCAACAAAGTGGACCAGGACCCCTCCCCGCGGACTAGAGTCAAGCTGCTCAGAGTAGAGTCAAGCCATAGAGTGGAAGTCATTTTAGATAATTTTAGACACTTTGGTAAATACGACATGAGGTTCTGTGCACCGACAGGTCAACCTCGTAATGTCGCTGTCTTTACCTGGACACTGGTGATCATTGCAGACTTTCATTTTGACCCCTGCACCTTGGCAGTCCTCACCCAGGTCACTAGGTTCCGGAGAATCGCACGTTCTGATCACTCTCCCCAACCTCCATTAACTAGAAATGACATCATCTCAAAGTCCTAACCTCTAGTTCTGTTATTTTTCATTTCTTTCTCAATTTTGGTTCACAGTGTCACAAGAACGTTGGAAAATGAACGAAATAGTCTACTTATCCCCAAATGTGGAATTTGTTACTTTATGGAAAATTTGAAGTTGATAGTTGTCCACCTAACTCGAACGCAGCTTTGCCCAGGTTGCTCTTACATGTGACTTAATTTATCGGTCGGTACTCTGATAATACTGCACAGTTCAGACGTACCAGATCATGGGTGGTATCTATGGTCAGTATTTGCTAAATGGTCACTTATTGGATGTTTCAGGTGTTTATCATCTGGTAACATGCCCTGTATGCACTACCACACACACCCTATCAACAAGTTCAAATGGGCGGAACAAACAAGAAGTGTAGAAGCTCGAGATAGCCCATATCCTTTTTCTCTTTTCGTACATAGAAAACACGTGTATTTGTACTCATAAATCTCCCAGGTTATCATAACAGGTAAAGGTTACGGCCTTGAAGTCCAAAGAATACGAATTACGTTACGACAAGATCGCTTTTTACAAGTGGCGTGGTTGATGTATCGATAGAGATTTAACATATACAGACGAAAACAACAAAGAAAAGCGGCCGACAGTTTATGTGCTTTGTTGGTGCATCTAATATTAGAGGCCATATTTGGTGCAAGTAAATTATATTTTAAAGGTACACTGTACTCTCATGTTACGGTATAAAAGAAACATAACCATCGGGGTTTGCAGGGTAATAGCTGTCGACTATTTACCAGTGGTAACAGTTGATATATTGTTTTCTCAATTTACCAACGCGAAAGCGCAAATAACGGAACAATCACTGATGAGTGTTGGTAAAACGGGTGGCAATATTGTCACTTTGTTGTCGTCGACGTCAATATGCAGTTCTGATGGAACTGGCTACATTACATAATGTAATACATTGATGCACAATCTTTTTACTAAATTAGTGTAATATAACTTATGTATGACAGTATATAGCAAATTAAAGTCCATAAAGAACTGATTATCGCAGTAAGTGCTGCTTACCTAGGAAATCATCATCAAATGGAATGTTTGGAGGTTCAGTGCCATTTTCATCTGCAATAACAGTAAAAAACATAGAACAAACCTAATCTTCCTGTTTTTCGACATATTACGTAACTACAATGTATTATTAGATATCTTACAAGATGTTTTCAGTTCGCACTCCACCTGTATAAAGCTTTTAGCTAAAAGTGCAATCTTGTTTGTAGCCTGGGTGTTCCCAAACGTTTGTTGCCTTGTGTCGCTTTTTATAAACAGCTGTGTTAGTTTATATCATGTCATGGTGTAGTATTATTTTATGTCAGTCAATGAACGCATTGGTAAATAGTTTTGCTTATTTTATTCGTTCGTATCAGACTGTTTATGAGTCTACATTCGATTTTCTAATTACCCCATACGAATAGTATAAGACGTTACAGGTTACAGATAGTATATTCAGCTTCAGCTTCGAAAGTGGAATGTATCTTCAGCATCTGCAGCTATTCAAAGCTGCACTAACTAAGAATTTTGTAACAATTTTACTAAATACTCCCAGTATTAACAGGGACATGTGTATGCGAAGGTATGTTGTCATATTGCAATATTGTTGAATTAAAAGTTAGAGTATTGAGAAGTTGGGTTGTAAACAAAACAAAAATAAGGACCGTACCACATAACAATAACTTAGATTGGAGATGCAAGAAGCTACTTACAACACTCTCGTTTATGTACAGCGCCACGACCATATGTAGTCATGTTCTCCGGACACACAAAGCAGACATTCTGGGCGGGTAGCGGCTGGTAAAATCCAATTTCACACAGTGTACACGTTGATTCTTCTTCGTCGTAAAAGGTACCTGGACTACATTCAACTGAAACGAAACGTGTTTCATTTTGGAACGTTAACGTCGCTGAATGTGTGTGCGTTGCAAAGACTAACTAACTGGGCAGAGCAAAATCTCTCGCATGATTTACTTTTTCTTATGACAACTTTTAATTATTAGAATATACAACTTTTCATCGCTTCCGTCTGTGTATGATGTTCTTATATTTTATCTTTCTTCCCAAGAAATTTGCTTGATGCTATATTTATATCGGTAGTTGAAATGGTTTTACTTACCACAACATATGGCATCGTGATCTTGAGTCATGCCGGGTGGACAATCGAGGTGGTTGGAGGTTTTAGTGGAATTAGGATCCGCTTTGATTGACTGTCCGTCTATAATCAACACCAGATCTCCAGCTTCAGCTTCTTGCAACAAATTTTTCCTCAAATTTCGCAGCTCAAATTCGGTGCTGTCGAGGGCTCTCTGTTCTGCAAAAGGGATAATCAACAAGTAGTTATTAGTTCTCCCATGTAGTAAAGTACATATTGAAACTCTGCGTACAATGATCAGTGGGTGATATTGAGATGCAATAAAGCACACACAACTCTCACACAATTAATAGGAGCACCAACATCTTTAGGATAATTGCTGACATCATTGCTTTGGAAAATGGTTACATTTGTCTGTTTTCAAAACGCTTCCGAGAAAGAGAACAAACCTTAGGATTCTTCAGGAAGTGTGACAAGTGATTAGTATTGAGTTTTCAGGCATAGCATTTCCCAAGTTAGTCTGCATCCTAAGGCGATCTACTGCCCTTCTATCTTTCCTAAAGATGTTTTCATTCGAACATGCTACATAGACTACCACAGATAATTGTACTTGTACAATATAAGGTATACAATATTTCAACGAGTACGGTATGGTGCTGGAAAATGATAGGACCACTACAACCACACCATTCACAACCAAATAGAAGGTGCCAATCTATATCTACCTGGAACACTTAGTTTTGCAAACTTGCCATGGTAAGTTATGGACACTTTAATGTCAAGTTCTTTGTTCTTGTTGTCAGTCGCCCTCTTCCTTCTGCTTGAGCTGTCGGGAGTTTCACAGCCCTTGATCTGTGGTTCGTCCAAGGAACACGTCCCGTCACGCAGACAGGCCAGGTTCTCCGTCATTTCGGCAGCTCGCTTCTGCACTTGGTGCTTTACTTCAATAAGCATGTCCTCAGACACGCACTCCATAGGAAACTTGGTTTTGAACTCATACTTGGCTTCGTCTGTTAGTTGCATTTCTGAAAATGGAAAGTGAAATGTTATCAGTGCTGTGCCAAATAAGTTGTATTATTGTGATGTAATTCCGTCGATCTTTGGTACCAATTTGGAAAGAAAACATTTCAAAAAGATAAAATCAAAACACTTGGAACAGATGAATACTAGCGTCATTCATGCCGTTCAGAATGAACACAAAACTTGGTTACGGCGAGAGAAAAGTTTCTTTTCGTTAATACCGTGCTGGGGAGTAGACTTTTTTCAGCAGTGATGTGTAGGTGCATTGCAGATGGAAACTTACTTGTGCATGCTGGCAATATGCATCTAGGATTGTCTGGAGATTGATGTGGCCACAAATATGATGTATTTTTGCCACAGTTGTACTCTGGAAAAACAGGTCCGCTAAACCCATATCCTTTCGGGCAGTTGATTGTACAAGAAATAAGATCTTCTTCTTCATCCTTCGTACACTTCATAGATCCTTGGTAAGGTCTTCTCAGTCGCCTACATACTGAAAGAACGCCGAGGAATAAACCTATCTGCTGATGCTACTTTGATAACAATAAATAAAACTTGGTTGAGTTATGGCTCAGGTATTTCTAAAAAGGGACACAAAGAATCTTTCATCTGTGTTTTTAAAGCAACTAAAAAGTCGAAAACTTCGAATTACAATGTTGCTGTCTTTACCTGGACACTGGTGATCATTGCAGACTTTCATTTCGACCCCTGCACCTTGGCAGTCCTCACCCAGGTCACTAGGTTCCGGAGAATCGCACGTTCGATTCCTGCTGGTCGTTCCCCCGTCACAGGACCGGGTGCAGGGTGTCCATTCTGACCACTCTCCCCAACCTCCATTAACTAGAAATATCACCATCTCAAAGTCCTAACCACTAGTACTGTTAGTTTTCATTTCTTTCTCAATAAATGTGGCAGACATCAGCTATGCTTGCTTGTGTGGTCTCTAGATGTATTTAGGTATGGTTTGGCTTGAAGTATTTAGGCAAGGTTTTCTTTAAGTTTGAACTGATTTTATGGTCTTAAAACTCTCCATTATATTCTACCTGGAAGCCTTTGGTACACGATGTGAATCATTGAATTTAATGTCGTAGTTTACAGTATGGTACAGTAACAGAGTATTATAGTACAACTCTTGCATTGAGTGGGCATCACGTTGGAGAACAAAACAAAAAAATAATGTCTATTTTTCTATTTAACCGGTATCATCTTGTAAATGTATCTATTGCAGAAATATACATTAGGGACGTAAAATATTTACAACCAATTCACATAATATATGTTCATCAGCATATCCAAACTTAGAAAGTGGAATGTTTTATTACAGATGACTTAGGTCTGTTTTTCAGCACTGGCACTTCGTTCGGTGTAACTTTAACTTTGGTCGTGATCCATGTCTTTTGTGCTTTCACTATACGAAGTTTTATCAAATAAATTTCCTATGCTTTTAAGTCGTTTAAAGTTCTGAGGTATGTTGAGGTTTGCATAACTTGCATTGCACCACTTGAGGAAAATAATAGGAATGCTCTTCAGTATCACTAAGTATCATCCCAAGAGAAAAATATTTTTGTTCCTATATTTTTTACTTGCGGTAGGGAGTTCGACTCCTTCTGTTTCCTCGGCCTCTATGACGACCTGCAGCACATAATTTAGAAGATAAATGATAGAGATTTGATCCAAACTACCAAAAATTGTGTTAGCAGGCTTCTAATCTATTATGAGGCATTAATCATTGTTTCAAGTCATGCTTCATGGTCGTTGATTTCTTGGTTGGCACAGCAGAAGTTAAAAATCAGTAGAGAGAGAGAGCAATGTCATTTACATGACCATATCATGCGGAAAAATTAGTAATAAAAATCTCCTCTGACTAATTTTTAGTTGCAGTCCGTGGTGCACATGCAGTATATGACTTTTATATGTAGAGGAAATAAGGGGTTAGTAACTTCCAGGGTAGAATATCAATGGGACTTTTTAAGTACCTTTTATTCGGTAGCAAATAGGTTTCAAAAAACCGTAATTCTACATCTAAGTAGTACGATTTACCACACTATATTGTTATAAGGAAGCAAGCGACTATCTGTTCATGTATCTACACCAAATTTAAAATGATATTTGTCATCCGTTGCACCGCAATTTCTGGTTATCTATGAAGCATGCAAAATCATTTGAAAGGAAATCATATAGTTGTACTACTTTATTAATATCTGCATGAATGCATGAAACGCAATACCTATTTATTGTCATAAAATTCTCTATTGACTAATATCATTTCTGCCAGCTACTTAAAAGCGTTTAATAACATCATGAGTAAGTAATATATTTATTTGAGAATAAACTTTGTATTTTCTTGTATTTCTTTTAATATAAATAACAAGAAAAAATGAATGGAACCTCCTATGATTAACTATGACCACTATCCATCTTTAAATTAAATTGTTCAATTGTCGAGACTTCTGGCACCAGAAGACAATGAAGTCTGAATTGGATCGGAATTAGGACGCAGTCGCACATTTTCGTTACATGGTAGCACCAAAATTTACGAATGCAATCAGGTTGTGACCAGAGACAAGGATAGTCGAAGAAAAGAGGTTCCACTGTCAATATGTATTATATTATGGTATTCTTTCGTTAAAACATTTGCATGCGTAAATTGCACATTAATTTTCATCCTTCTCGTTTCGTTTGTGGATTTAGTATTTCAAGATAGTACTTACTTATTTGTATTTGGCAGTATTCACCATAGTATCCAGGTGCACAGCTGCAGGTGTAGTTATCACGCCCCTGTGGTATACATGAACCTCCTGCTTGACAGGCGTGTACAGAACAATCGTACACTCTCTCCTCACAGGTTGGACCTGCACCATGTAATTAAAATGAGACATACTCTAATATACAAAGACATCTTTGACATATTCTTAGATGGAGTTTTTCGCGCAATCGTGGAAAAATCATTGGAAAAAGAGAAGCCACATCGTAGCATGTAATAATTTATTACCTACTACTTGACAAGGGGGAACGTGAAACTTGTGTTACGAGGCAAGGTGATGATTACCTGAGTAGCCAAAACTGCAATCACAGGTGAAGGAAGAACGCCCGTCTATACAACGTCCGTTATTTTTGCATGGCGTCCTTGTGCAGTCGTCTATTTCTGAAAGATAACAATTAAAAATCAGTAATGTAATTCCAGTATAAAGATATCCATCCATTGCCCATTTAGAGTGGATCGTACGATGTGCATTTCGTGTGTTTTTGCTCGGCGATTAATTCATAAATAAGAAGTTAAGAAGTTGACTTAGACGGTCTCTTTCATATGATTTCATTTAGATCACGGCAGCCACACAACGCATTGGAAAGTAGACTGCAATTTATAAAACACTTACAAACACATTCGCTACACTTACACGTATATTGTTAGTTAAAGGTCAAAAGCTGATTAGCAATATTAGATAGGTTTTTGGCGACCTAAAGACTTTACAGTTATTTATATTATTGCTGTACATATTAGCATCAAGTTATTTTACAGATACGGAGTCTGGCATTTAGATGTGGAGAAGCCTTAATGGTAGTTTCATTGTCTATCCTAGGCTGGCTGGGCATTAAATAGGTTTTACATTAGAGAGTGAAATTGACAGGGATAGGAAGTGTATTCTTGTGGTGGAGCACACCAAATTGCTTTTATGGATCTTACTTCTCTTTACGCGAGATGGAGATGTTTTTCTCCTATCTGCAAAGAACAGTTGACAGTGATTCGTAGTTTAATAAAGTAAACTTTCCACTTTGTCTCATTCGCTTATGTCCAATTGTCTTTTCAATGTTTATTGTGAAGTTTATTTTCTAAAGGTCATTTTGGTCATTTTGTGCAGCATAAATACAATTTCTTTGGAAATAGATAACCTTGAGTACTTTTCAAAATGTCTGCAATTTGGCAATTGAACAGTTTGCCATGTACACATGCTTATCGATTTCCAACACAAATGTTAGTTGATATTTTCGTGATGTTTACGATGGCCGTTGCTGGTACTTTCATGGTTGCATTGGGAAAGTTTTTATTTGATCGTTTACATTTTGTGAAAAAGGACGGGCTGACAAGGAAGCAGACTTTGAATAACACTGAAGTATCATTGTCGCATTTTTATTGTCATTACTAAATCTTTTTCTTTTCAAAATGAGAAATTCAGACGTCATATTTACCTAGACATTGTGTGAGATTCATGGCCCCTGGTTCTACGGATGCTGTACCGGGCGGGCATGGCTTACAGCGGAACTGTGCCTCCTCGTCTTGGTACATACCCACAGAACATGGTCCGCACCGGTCCTCCTCCACATCATAGTATGTACCTGCGCCACATGGCACTGCAATGAAACCGACAGTGTAGTACATTGAGAGTGCGTAAAATGCAGGAGTGTGGGATAAAGATAACAGCATGTCGCTAAGGATAACGTGTGGTCTGAGCAACACTCGTCAGAAACGCTTTATGAGATGTTATTTGTTTCTACACCATAATAAAGGGTTACAATCATTCATTTGTCAGTGTTAATTGTTTTCTGCAAAAAAGTTTTCAATTGATGTATTTGTTGTTGAGTTACGGCAGGTGAGGTAAAATTCCCATAAGTTGCAATATATCAGAAATTGTTAGGTAGATCACGTAGTTAAATGGTAGTCAGTCACAAATATTTCTTTCGAATTAAAACTTTTTGTAGTGTTGTCTAATTTTACAACAAACTTACAATGTATCAATGTTTTCTTAAAACCACTTGACCTTATATTTTCAATAACCCTTGATAAATCGTCATGCTACCTTACAGCAAATTTACGGCCTGGTGAATTTGTTTATATACTCATAGAATGTCACAGAGGTTAAGATTTTGAAGCTGTGAACTCTAAGAATCAATACTTTTGTACTCTGGGTCATCAGGTTCAATATGATAACCAATCATTACTCGCGCATTTCAGAAGTTCCATCAAAGGGCATCAAACATTGTAGCTGTAAATGGGATGGAATTAAGAATAAGATTTGTGGAGTACTAAGTGGCTTTCTCAGAAGGTCATGACGAGCATCCAATAGCGGGGCAAATAGTCATAAGTAATCCCCAACCGCTTTTAAAGACATTATGGTGATTTATTCAAGCGTTTAATGCTGCAGAAAGGAAGAGAAGCCATTAGTGGAACCCATGCGACTGTGAAGTTACAATAATTTGTTTGATTTTGATGAATAATCTCCTAAATCTACCAAGTTTTCTTTCCTTAATTTTACTGGAAATCATTTATGGGACGTTTCACGAGACAGATCTCCATTTGTTTATTTTCAAGAATACGTGAACTTCTCTCATCTACTAAAGCCATTTCGATCTTTCGATTAGCTTGTGAAATGGAAGTTTGTACGAATAATGTATCGGGGATGGGATTCACATCTGGTTAGTGGAAACAGAATTTTCTCATCTGAAAAGCAAGTAAAAAGTGAAGAATCGTCCGAACATAAACATAGACATTTCACTCTGCTGAAGCTGAACATTCAGCATTCGGCGTCACTGCTTCAATGTAATGCTTACCGCATAATTTAATTTTATCATTGAACTTGTATCCAATATCACAGATAGCTTTCACTGCCGCAAAAGTCAAACTATCCTTCATTTCTTCCACTTGTAAATTGGTTACCCTAGATTTGATAGTGAACGTCCCATCGAGGACATGGCGCTCAAAGTAGTCAAACATCCCGTACAGTCTTGTGGATGCTTTGTGGTACTCGACTGGCCAGCGGCCTTTCTCCGACACTCTGGTGCCGAAGTGGAATTGAATGGGCAAAGTAAATCCAGTAGAACTGATGCTGCGAAACTGGACTCCGGTCTCATCCCGGCGTCGCTTATTGTTATTATTCGCCCGCCTCTCGCGAGTAGGGCCGGAGGATTGTCTGTATGAGGAGAATCCCTCGGGGGTAGTGTCTGTTTCACTGGAGGAAATATACCGTCGGTAGCGGTCTTCTTCCCCGTTCACCCGACAGCTTGCCACCACGTCCTCCACTATGCAGTCCCCGGGGTTGATAGCACAGGCGTGTTGCATGCGGATAGTGGCTTGGAGTACGGACTGAAAGCTCACTCGCACCATATTTAGGTTGTCAACTTGTGTGCAGTTATTTGAGGAATAATATATCTCGGAAGGCAGCCGAATCTCCAGTGGTCTCTTTGGTGCTAAGATAAAAGTAAAAAAGAATTAAGTACGTGTGATTTCCAATCATTCTTCCTTGTTTGTGCCGCAAAAGTAATAAAGTTTACGCTTAAATCTTAAGGAATTTTCCTTGGGAATAGTGGCAATAAAATTTCTACAAACAGACACCAAGGGAAAAATACAGTGAGGCGTTTCGCAATAAAAAATGTGCTTCATCAATGAAGCTTCATGTCTGCAAGACTTTCAGACATTGCACTGTGATTAGATTGGCAGCAAGATGTGCTTTATAACTTTGGCCAAGTCCCTTTACATTTGGCTTTGCAGTCCCTTCAGAATCATTACACGTAATACTATGGGATCTAAGACTAGACAATTACTGTCACGTAGGTTTCTTCTTGCCAACTGATTTATTACATTTCTGCAATAACAAGATTTCTATCGGAGACGAAAGAGCTAGAAAAGTACTTACTGACACAGCTGGGCACCATATCAGACGGCTGCCAACTGCCTGTATGGTCGCACTCGAATTCGGGTCCGTCTTCTCTTGGAGGTCCGTCTTCTCTTGGAAAGGCAAAGCCTTTGTTGCAAAACAACTTGCAGGTTGTTTTATGCATGGAAGAAGCGCTCCATTCTGCCAAGGAACACAAAAGGAAGCCATTTAATGGCTGAGCAAGAGGTCGGCATGGATTTGCTGTAAAGAAAATGAAACGGTATTAAATTTAGCGATGGTGGCAGCGTTCACAAATGAGTTAGATGTTCATCCACAGAGTGGTGTGTCGTGCAACACACTCGAATCCGCATCGTAAATGACGCCGACGTTTTCACTTCTTAAAACTCGACCGAAGCTTTTGTTTCGTTTTCCGTCAGGTGGCAAATTGCCTTAAAACAAAGATATCAAAAAGTTAATTATTTCGTTCTTACGCACCATCTACGAGGTATTTACGCTGACACTCTGTAATTATATTAAACGTAATTTTTGATAGGTACCAGATGGAATACTTTGTAAGTTTCGGTACTTTTTACATCACTGACGCTATGATGAGTATCTGTAATTATTATAAGTACTAGACACTTTACATCTGACAACGTAGCCTAATTATTGACCCTGGGTACTTAAGGTGTTTAGTACTGCCCAATGCACCAACGACTATCATCATTGTCAAGTGCATATCATATGAACTGCAAGAAATTCCTTTTATGATCTGAATGCGGATCTATCACTAGAATTCAAGTAATCTAGAATACAATCCCGAGCCAAATTTGACAAGATGTACTGCTTTACAAAACGTATTGCTAACATATTTCGTACCGGGCGATAATAACCTTTGCTCTTGAGGTAAAAGCAAAGAGAAGAAGGTCTTTATTTCTACCTGCTGACTTGGGTCTTATGAAAGCCTAATTGTATCTAGGCCATGGCATGGCAAACCTGTATTGCTGTCAAGGTTTACAAACAAAAATAAATGACTTGTTATTTTTGAGCCAGCAAGACACACTGCAAAGCAATGATGACTGAAATGTTGGCAAATCCTTGCCATAGTTTTTGTGCAATCGCTGAGGCGGGACTCTGACATTCGGTTGAAAGATACGACATGAGGGACGTTCTCAGGCCTTTTATTTGCCGAGGCGGTTGTAACTTAACTGTATACCGATTATACGAAGAAGGGGAAAGGTCAAATGTCTCTGTAATTCATTAACATAAATATATTGTTGAACCTACGGATATAGAGATACAAATGGTACATATCTTCACGTTAAATATTCAATTTGACGGGCTATTGACGTCGTGTGTCCATGTTTATGAGTACAGTATTCAAAACGTGCACGTAATCAATTCTTTTTTGTCCGGTATTGCATTGATCATGCCAAAAATGAAAGTCTGTGTGTAATATGGGATTTCCATTCAGTGTTGACCGGTTAGAAACTAACTAAACTATACAGAGATCATTGCATATAAAACGTAACTTTGTTTCAAATAAAACCAATTCATCGATTCAGTTGTTCTTGTTTAGAGGAGCATGGAACGATACTTACGTTTTATTTTTATGGTAAATTTACACACCGTCACTGCCTGATCACCGAAGACAGGATCAAAGGCTCTGCATGTGATTGTATGTGAACCTATCGTAAAGTTGTACGATGGTTTATCACCAAATAAGTCACAGATGTGCGGTGCTTCCGTTCCATCTCCAGTTCTAAACACAACTTTAGGTTTCTGTATTTCTGTGATGGCTGTGGATGTGGTGACTTGTATGTTGCTCGGACACACCTCGCTTCTCGGTGGCGTTATTTCTGAATACAATAGAAGATAGCGGATTATGAACTGCCAGGATAATGAATTGTCAATGATAGTGACTTGTCAGGATAAAAAACAAAAGATAAACAATTTTATGGACATTTTTGTTTCTATTGTTTTGGATGAAATCATTATCTACATTAATTTTCGGTACGTAATTGTGATAATGTTTTGGATAAAATCAACTAAATATATTGTTACCAGTAAAGAGAGACATCAATATTGAAGAATGAATGTACCTTTACAAATAGGTGTAATGCCCGACCATGACGTGGCTCCCGAGTCGGACCGACAGATGATTCTGTCGTTACCGACAAGTTGGAAGCCGTGGTCGCAATGAAAGCTGCAGATGCTGCCGTAGGCGTGAGTGGCCGTCGTGCACATTCGTGTCCCGTGTAACGGTGTCCCTGGATCCGGACACGTTGTTGCTGTAAACACAACAATTACTTATTACAAAATCATAAATACATCATAGCCACGCGACAATGGGGATTTTATGATGATCACTAAATGGGTATTTTGTAGGAAATAGTAAAGAACTGAAGTTATGGACCTAGTATTTAGCCCAGACATTTAATAACTAGAAATAGGCTAATTGCTTTCTCCATGGTGAAACATTAGCAGTCATTATATTATTATTTATTGTCCCGTTGATTGGATTGGATTTGGTCCTGGTAATACCCATAAGATCCCATAGCTGTTGTGAATGGCAAGAGGCTTTTGGGCGTAATAGTTATGGCTCATGGAACTGCTTTAGTTCAATGACACAAAGAATTGTTAAGGATGAGCAGGTGCCACAGTCTGGATATTTGCTAAATTAAAACTGCACAGAGTGAAGCCTATATCCGAAGGAAAAAATAAGCTCGTTATTAATGGCTTGGGATGATAAACACAGCAATTTGCCGTATTGACTGAACGGTTTCTCTTTGTTAAAAAGATACAGATTGGTAGGAATATGTTATCATAGAGATACACAACTCCTCCCCAATTGAACATTTTAAAGTTTTGCCGGGTTATTTTTGAGTATTTGAAAACGATTTTAAACGCTTGTAGTCAGCCCAGTTATTCCCATCTTACAATACGCATTTATATCGTGCATAAAAATGCAAATGTGTACACTTGGATAGAAAAAGAGAGAACTTACTTCTACAAAAGGGAATGTCATCTGACCAGTGGCCGTCCTGTTGACATGTGATGCGATCGTGACCCACGATGCTGTAGCCGGGTATACACGACACGGTACATGTCGAGCCATACAGATTCCCACTGTCGCACTCCACCATGCCGAAGTGCGGGTTTTGTAAAGGTGCGCACCGGATTACTGAAGCGTTATTAAATAGGGTACAGGGCATCAAATTATCAATCTCGAGTATGTGATATTGTAAAACTCTGCCATTACAACAGTAGATGATTCATTACATTTGATGCCTGTGATTATTTGTCATGGGGATTATTACATTGGCGGATTTAGAGGGGTGCAGGAGGCGCCCCCCACGGCCAAAAATTTCTTAATTTTCATGCAGTTTTTCTCGATTTTTGGGCGAAAATAGGTGAAAATTGGGTTGGCGCCCCCCCCCCCCCCCACGGGTGGGGCGCCTCCCCATACGGGAAATCCTGGATCCTCTAATGTATTAGTCTTGTGAGAGGTTTTGTCTTTTTAAGCATTATCCACTACAAGTTACATGAAGTTCGACATTTGTTCTCTGACCTATGCATAATCATCTGAATAAACTTTTTTTTCTGTCTGGCACATTATTTGCAAGAATTGTCCTCTCTGGGGCAAGTTATCACTTTGGAGTTGAGTCAGCATACGGGGGAAGTTAATAATAGATGGTTCATTTGAATTGCAATAGACAATCTCCTTTCTGTGTTAATTAAGCCGTTGCATTACATTAGTCCGTGTGCATACCCCGCCCCCCCCCCCCAAACATCATCAGGATTGACTTGTGCCGTGGACCTCCTCCCCGCATCATCATCATCAGGATTGACTTGCACCCGGACCCCCCACCATCTGATTTGGGAAAATGCATTTCTGGCCATTTCAGACACTTTGTA
>JBCAUI010019233.1:0-21849 GCA_038406195.1 Haplosyllis anthogorgicola | reverse complement strand
GCAACCATATGAACTTTGGTGCAACTAGTGTAAATGTCACTGATAAGGTAGATCATAACATAAACAAGAGCAGCAATGGTCTTACATTTGTAGATGGTTACCCAGTTCTACGACCATTGTCCAGTAGCCTTTCAGCCGGATGGTAAAATCAATAAATAATTAATAAACAGTGTTCGATCATTTACTATGTAAATCTAATGTAAATATCAGGAATTTGTTCTAACCCAATATATTTAGCGCAATTCACCATCGCAAATACTATAACACTCAGCTCGAACTCCAGGGGAGTCATTTAAAATAATTGAGCTAGGTGGAGTTTAAGTAAAAGACAACGTTTCTTCTTTAAATATCCCGACGGGAACAACAGAAAGTTTGATCAAAGCAATAAAACGAGTTAAGCGATGTTGAGCTTAGCAGGTTGCACTGTAGTTGTGTAGTAAATGCAAAAGAATTGTAAGTACATAAATTACGGCATGGTGTGCAAAGTTTGTTACCTTTTCCTTGTGTGAATCTTAGGTCAATGTACTTCCCGAATCGGCTAGAATTATCATTCATGAGAGTTTGTGCGTTCCCAAGAGCCTCTAAAAGCGGGTTAACCTGTAATATAAGATACATGTATAAGTGTAGGAGACTCAAAAGGACAGTTATTATATTTTATATTCTCTGCTGTTGAAAACTTCCGTAATATTTATGTTCAGGATCTCCTTTGCATCTACCCTTTTTGGACATATCCCAATACATACAGTAACTTCAAACGTTGGAAGAAATAGTACATAGTCATTAAAAATAGTATCGTAACACACCTGTAATATTTGCTGTTCTAATTGTGTATTTCCTTGACACAGTTCCATCAACTGCCGTATGATGAACTTGGTACTCTCAGTCTTTCCAGCTCCACTCTCTCCACTGATCAAGTAAAATAAAAAGACGCATGCATTTAACAAGGATGTGAGAAATTAATATCACAAAGTTCCACATACCATATTGTTCCTAAATAAAGTGCCAGGTGCTAAGACTCAAGCACGCAAGTTTGGTTAACATTTTATCCAAAATTGATTATCGAAGATGAAATGATGTAATTTAAATTATTATAAAGCCAAGTATACATAAAAAGGGCAAGTTATTTAAAAGTAAAGTTGACATTGTATGTAGCAAATGATTGTTGCAGGAAAAGTATTTGATAGTTTGTTTTATGTAAAATCAATTTCATTTGGAAGATCAATATTTGATTCATTCTTGTGAAATGTGACGGGGCACTTTAACTGGAGAAGGCGCTTTAATAAGGAGCAATAGGTACATGCACGTTGCCTCTTGGCAAGTACTTTTCGAATAGCTAGTTTCGTAAAGGTGTGGATGCAAAAAAAAAATTATTGAGGTCATCAGCGTGCCAAGCACGATACATTTAGAAACACTGTACGCATATACATACATGTACCTTTGCAATTAATTTTAACGTTTACCTAATGAGAATACACTGGTTTCTTGGTTGTGTTCCACGCAGTCCCAGCATGTCTTGGTATATGGTATCTGCCACAGCAAATATATGTGGTGGCTGTGCACCTCTTTTCTGCATCCGATATTTCTCAGATACCTGCAACATAAAGCAAAATGAGAAGTTCTGTTATACTTTCAGCCCGTCTTGATAAACTAAATGCACCACCCCTGACGCACCGACGATAACGATATAATGTTCAGCCAGTGAGGCTAGCGTTCAAGAGAAGCTCAACACATCAAAAGCTCACCAAAGTTAGCGTGCGCATAGTTTATGTATATCGCACAATAGTGACAGTATGCAACAAGTGGTTTAAAAATGAACACTGAATATTAAAGGAAATACGGTAAATGTAGGTATGGTAGACTCACTTTGCTGTAAAATATGAAGGGAAAAGTTTTCAAAACTGGAGAACATTTTTATATAATATATTGAACTGTCACTTTAGGTTTAAAAGTATACAACCGGATAACACGGGTGACCGTACAAACTAGGTTTGTAAGTTAGTATCAAATTAATGCTCACCACACTCAAGAGCGGTGATGATTGTTAATTGTATTATTATCTCCTTGCCACATAAAACTGCTTTGAACGATCATGGTCATGCTGGTACAGAAGAGCCTGCTTTCAGGGACCATCCTTGTTCACAATGTAAATTGGCAGGTGGCCTCACAAAGCAGTGACGATTTTAATGATTTATCTTTAGGAAAATATATGCCAAAGATAAATACTGGCCGTAAATTTCAGGTGGCCGCATAAAGCAGTGGCTGGTCATGCTTTTACATGTATTTCAACCAAGTTGTAAGGAGTTACACTCGATTTATCAAGTTATTTTAATGTTGTCATTTGGACCATTTTATCACACTCATGGCTGGTCATGCAGCAAAGGTCATTCGTATGGTTGCCTAGTTATTTACGAGGAACTTAAATTTTTTTTTTTTTTTTTTTTTTTTTTTGCAAAGTGTGCGGATCTAAACGATATTTCTATGAAAATGGATTCCACCAAAAATATTCTTCCTCTTTGGCTTTTCCAAAGGTTAAAGCTGCAGTGTTTTGGGGTTTTTTAACCCAAATTATTGCGGTTATTTAGGTGTATTTCATGTCACCTAAGCAAATAAATTTCCTCAATGTTCATGTTATGTCGGCATTACTTCCAACATAAGTTTGTACTTTTTCAAATCTGTAAATTTTTACTTCCAAATCACAATTTGCATGCTTTGTAATTGTGTAGAAGACATGAGCAAAACGTCAGGTGAAATGCAAGAATACCACACACACGACAAAACATGAATTAATTTTTTTTATCAGAGTTCAGATCTACGAACATGTTGACACATCACCGCTGTATTATTTGCATACTCACATCTTTTCCATAAATGCCAATGTCCTTAAATGGGTTGAGTGCTACCAAAATGTCACCGACGTAAGTCTGTTGGTAAAAAGGAGAAACAAACAATAAGTGGATGATGCTGGTAAACAGATTGCAAAATATCATCCCAAAAATAAGGACGTTACCAAATAAAGAAAGCTGAGCCATTCGAGCCACCCTAAACTGTTTGTTTTAAATCAACATCATGACAAAACCTCTACGTAAACTGTTTGTCCTCATGCATTTGCCTCTGGATTTTCCTTAAAAATTTGCCTTTACGCATTTGGTTTTGGTTTTTACCTTAGCTTTCATTTAACATTTTTGCGAAGGCCGTTTAATAGATTTTCGCAAAAAGTCGTACAATACAAAATTGGCCTTTGTTTCAAGTTTTCACCATTAAACTAAGGCTTTGTAGGAATTGTCTTATTGGTGTTGTCTATCGGTAAAAAACCACAAATTTTCTGATTTTGACTTCTTGAGGTATTTATTACTTTAAACCAACAAATTTAACACGAAACACACCTTAACATTGATTCAAACATGTAACACAATATTGTTTTTAGTTTTCACTTCATTCATCAAACAATCGTGTAATTTGAGCCATTTGATTATCTTTTTTTTCCAAATCTCCAGCTTCGGTTGCACCTGTTAAAGGAAGTAAAACCAAGCAAACTGAGTTCGATATTTCTAGTACTCACATAAATTCTGTCCTTGTTGTATCTGACTTCGAGTTCATTCAGCAAAATTTTTTCATCCAATCTTGCTAGTGTAGCAAGATCTTCAACTTCTCCTTCTTTGAAGTCATCCATGTTCTAGTGATCCCTTTTAATTTACGAATACACAGTTGTTAATTTATATTTCACATAAATGTACACTTCTCTGCAAATTACTTCCCCCTTGTCTTGTCCCTTCCTGATATCAATTCATGTTCCTTTGCGATGTAAAGTGGGACATCGTGACTGACAGACTGACAAAGTATGTCAAAACAGCTAAAATAGGATGCAAACAGGGGTTAGTCATGCTGAAATCTGTCAAGGGGGCGGGGCACTTCCATTTATGGTGCTGACATCTATAGTTTATGATTTGCTTACAGTAGGTGGCGCTGTCTGTTCTCTATGACCAATCATATCACACATGACGTCATCTACATGTTTAAGATAAAAATGGCGCTGTGTAGGAGGTAGACGAATTTTTGACAGATCCTATGTTTTTCTTCTAAAAACCGGTTTCGCATACGCTTTGGAATCAAAATGGATATTAAACAAACCCCAGGAGGCACGGTGGAGGATTCTAAAGACGGTTTAAGTTTAACCGACGAGGAGGAAGACGAATATGAGGACGAACATTCTCTTCCAGAACTGCACGGAACTTTATCAAAATGGACAAATTATATTCATGGTTGGCAAAGCAGATATATTGTCCTAAAAGACGGTACACTGAGCTATTATAAATCAGAAAATGAGACAACGTTTGGATGCAGAGGAGCTGTCAGCTTAGTAAAGGCTATTATTCAGGTGAGAATTTATTCCACAAGCTTTGGCATGACAATTGACATGTGTACACATGTGGGCAAATGGAAGCCACATCACATGAGTTGTCCTCATGATCTAATCACCAGTAACACGAAATACAGATACATTTTGTGTCGCACACTTTTCAAACAATAGAAAACCTTGTTTTATGCCTGATAGTTCACGTAAAGTATACAGTTTCCCTTTCATTTGATGATTAATGTCAAGGAGTGCCCCTCCCACTTAAGTTCAGTCAGTTAATGGTCTTGTGTCAAAAGATCGAATTTCAAAGTAAACAAATGCGGGTTTCACCTGTTACATTAATCTTCATCTTGTAAAATAATTGTTATTCAGTAATAACCAGGCACACCAATATACTTAAGCACCGAAAAGACCATGACGTTATCGAAATAGCATCAGGTTAAGATGGGAAAAGTTCATGTTTGGAACTAGTTGCAGCTTTGGCTTACCAACAACAAACAGTTTTAATGCCAAATTACATCACAGCCTAAATTAAGTTAATTAAATTGTTATCTAATTGCACGGGTAATTTCTGATCAGTTTGCAAGCACGCAGATTGGATCCGTTGCAACATGAAAGTTCCCTTACAGAAGACTTTATCTCATGTAGCATGCATATTTAAACCTAATTAAAATGGAAGTTTAAGTCACAGACCCAAATGTATTCGTTCTGTTTATAACACGGTTGAACTTTGCGACGTACACATTTATGAACTTTAAACTCCTATGTCGTGTTATTTTTAAATTTTAAATGTATCGACAAATTTACTTCAGAGCAGAAAGCTACGCACGCTAATTAGGCTCAGTTGTGTTATGTATTGGATCATCAGCACTGATCCAGATTTCTTTTTGATTCTTCTAATTGAACATGCCCTTCCAAGTGCGCTTGTACACCACACTTAACATGTTCAAATTATAAGTACAATTTATGTGATGTCTGCTATTTCACAAGAATTGTGTGATTCAGCATGTAGGAAAATTGTCAATCGGCTTTTGAATAGCCTAAGTTTCTGTGCCAAATTCTAGCCATACCAAGAAATGATGTGGTTACAACATTTCGTTAGAACAATTCGAAGAATTTATGACAACCAATTGTTATAATAGTGGCGGTGCATGGAACTATGTAGCCTAGCAGTAGGTGAGCAAGTTAAATTTGTACCGCTTCAGAGGCAATTACTGGGAATATGATGGGGGCCACACCCTCTTTCCAGCATCATTTGGATGTACACATGTAAACAGTATCGGAAAATCGTGCCCGACGCCGATTGATACCGATATCGCAATGACATGCAGGTTGCAGCAAATTGAAGCAGTTTAAATAAATGCAACTACAGGCGAAAATGGCATTTTGTGTTATGATGTATGTAGACTCCAGACTAGTGTTATATGTACATTGAAATCATCCCGTGATCTGTGACAAAACCGCACATCCTGGTCAGAGATTCAATACAGTATGCCAAGCATTTTATTTTCAACAACTGACAAAAAAATATTAAAGATCACCTTTGCAATTGGTGTGGGGATTTCAACACTTGAGTTGTACCATATTAAATGCTGTATGATTTGCTTTCTTTGCTCATACACTCTTCTGAAAAGGCCACAGAAACATCAATTTAGTCGTTCTGATTCTGTAAACATACAGGTGTATATTACTGCGATCACGTGGAAAGTGTCAGATGAGTGTAATTAAACTATTCCATTGAGAACGGCATTCTTACGAGACATGAATGCAACAAGATACCGCCTACTGTCGAGTAAAAAATCTTCAACTGCATCTCTCTAGTTGCATCAAATGCATCCTGTATTATTGGTTGCAAGACATTTTTCTCCATTTTTATGACAGAAATCTCGCTTGTATACAGTTAATTATCTTTGATGAAGACATTTGCTTGCATGATTTAATCAAAGAGGTGCAACAGAAATTAACCCCGGTTGATTCAATGAAGATAACGCTGAATGTTATTTACTCGGGAATTAGGTAGTGTAGTTGGTAATGATGGAAGCGTATCTCAATGGAAGAAGACGTTGGCTTAACTCGACCCTACGTATGTAACATGTTGATAGATACCATGGTTATCCTGTACACGTTGTACAATGTGTGTAATGTTAACCTCTGTAGATCTTGGCATATCTGATGATCCTATCTATTGCTCTGTTTGCTCACGTCCTTCCTTTTTGTTACTCGTGATATATTCGTTGAGTATTTACCTGAAACGACTCATAAATAGCCCGAGAACGAAAACGAATCTCATGTTCAATTTCTTGGTATTTTTCTTTATCAAATTTTAAAGGGAACTGAAAAGGAAAATTTTACCATGTGGGCAAAAAAAAAATTACACCTCATTTGGTTTAAGGATGTGTATTAACCCTTTTCCGCATAGCAGATATGTCATTTTGCATGCTTCTACTGCATGACCTACTTACAACATGGCTGCCTACTACTCATGCAGCCATTAGACAACCCTAACATATTGGGCTGACAAATACTGTTAATCTTTCAATATTCATGAGGGTAAAGTGAGGTGGAAGAGACCTAGTTTCATTTGATTGGATGCAGCTGTGTTGTGCTGTGATCATGGTTTCTTTGGGGAGATACTCGGGGAAATTCAAACATGCCAAAACATGCTCCATGCAGCAAGCTGCAACATGCAAAAACCTGCTCCATGCAGTCCTGTGACATATGCCAAAACATGCTCCCATGCGGAAAAGGGTTAAGACCAAAGAGCTTCTGGGGCCTTAATGCAGGCCCCAGACCCCAAGCAACTTAAGGTGCACTTTTCTTGCATTTAGTCGCTTACCTTCTTTAAGTGTGGACAAGTGGTTTCTAGTGTGGACGAGTGGTTTTCAAATTCCACTCGTCCACAATACGAGTAGCTCCAAATCCTTTTTCACAAGCCTGACTTAGGCGAAACATCTGACACATTGCAGACTTAGTTGTGTAATTTCCCTTTGCAGGAGGTTACGCGTACATCCCCGCCGGTCAGAATTCTGGCTTCGCGCGGTACATCTCCAACACGATCAACACAGCCGGCGGTGTGTGCATCCAGTTCTACTACTTCAAGTCAACCGGCGGCGTCATCAACGTCTACCTCCGGCAGAACGGATACGACTACGGTGTCGACTACATTGATAGTAAGTTACACAATCTTGCATTTTATAATAAGTTATGTGCAACTTGTATTTGTGGGCAACTTCCTCGATCTTAGCGAAATTCTCTGTCTACTTTTTCGTCAGCTACGTTTGTGGTTTCATCCCTGAGGCCAAACTTGGATTACGCTGATGACGTCTCAATGGAATAAATTTTCGAGAATGGACAAAACTAAAAATGAAAACCTACTTTGCTGTATACTTTTGTATTTTCACTAAAATTTATGAAATTGACACAGTTGACAAGGTGACAAAGTTACAGACTGGGGTTACTTGGCCTCTGGTTCAAGTTCCTTCTTCTTTATTTTGTTTTTACAAATTTTGTTTTCTGGGAGCGACGAAAACGTAATCCAACAAATGCAAAAAAGTCTGGCCTAATAGTCTAATATTATCAAATTGGTCCAGATTTTTTACAAATTGTCTCTGTATTTTAGGTGTCCCTGGTTCCCCATGGCAGCTACGTCAGAAGAACGTTATAATGACGCCACCGTACCAGGTGGTGATCGAGGCACGACTGGACAACTCTTACTCTCCTAACGGTGTGTTCGCTTTAGACAGCATGCAGGTCTATGACGGGCTGTGTATCCGACCAGGTGAGTAATCATATGTGTAGCACTTTATCAAGCAATGTTTGTGATTGTTTGTACGCCCATTCATAGAAATTTAGATAGCACTTTAAGTAGATGTTGTGTCGCAATGACCATTGAGATGAAATGAGCTGAACTCGATCCCCTGATCAATTCGAGTTGGACATGCTCTGCAGTGCCTGTTATCATCAACGTAAGTTAAGTTGCTCAAATTAAGGATTGGGCAGTTCTGTTGCTGAAGTTAAAGAGTGTACCCTGTTTTATGGTGGGTTTACTGAGCTGAGCAATGGTGAGATGTGTGTGCCAACGCAAAAGGCATCTCATTGTTACATATAATGTTATATTTTAGCCGATCAGGCAGTAAATCAGCTCCGTCTAGTCGGTGGCCCCTACTTAGATATGTGTGTGCAAGAGATGTTTTTATATTGTATACTTTATATTGTAGCGGACCAGGCAGTGAATCAGCTCCGTCTAGTAGGTGGTCCCACGGCGCAGGAGGGGCGTGTAGAGATTAACTACAATAACGTGTGGGGTGGAGTGTGTCAGGACGGATTCGATACGGATGCAGCTAAAACCGCCTGTCTGCAGCTCGGAATGAGGTAAGTACCGTAAACTGCTCAATTCAAGTGCACTGATATCCCGGTTTTCATGGGTAATTAACAGTGCATCTTGATAAATTGAATGGACCGTCCGTAACGGACCAACACTAATGCTGTAATGTTAAGCCAATGGGGCTAACGCTCACGGGAAGCTCCACGCATGCTAAACGGACCAATATTCATGTCAGTTTAGTTTATGAAGACGTGCTGTTACTTTTTTCCGTCATCAGTTCCGAACCTTTAACTTTTACTGTTGTAAAAAGTAAGTTGTCCATGTCCTTCTTCAACAGTTGGATAAAAACGAAAGTTTAGCTTTAAAAAGAGTAATTTTGTTTTAGTATAATATTGTGAGATGATGAAGCTTGTAAAATGATGATTGAGGCATCTCAAACATAAACTTTTAAATTAAGGTGCATACCTAAAAAAAAGGTTGTTCATGGATGCGCCCTTTTTTGAGGATTCACAGTACTAGAAATGCAAGAGTAACAATTTTGACCTGGATGCATATTGTCTATAAAAGTGTGTACATGTCTGCAAAGATACAGTACCAGGGTTTCCACCACTCCTGGAAAACCTGGAAAAATGACACTGGGTTTTCCAGTCCTGGAAAAGTACTGGAATTTGACAATTTTATTAAAAATCCTGGAAAAATCATAGGTATCCTTGAAAAATTACAGTACCATGGACAGTTATATACATTTTTCAATTTTACGAGTTGTGTAAAAAAAGGTAATGTACACATTTTACCCAAATGTATTTGGAGGCAACATTAATAAAAAAAGAATATTATACCTGGAATTTGAATTAAAAATCCCGGAAAAACCCTGGAATTTTGTCAATGCCAGAAAGTGGGAGCCCTTATAGTCCCAGACGCCTCAATTTGTATAAATAAAGGAGATAACTTATAAATGTTTTTACTCTCTTTGTAGGACTGTAAGGCAGTATGACGCTTCTACGAGCAGCTAAACGGTGCGCCGAGATCGCTCACCCGACAGGTAAACCTGTGCAACAACTCCAACTGCGTCTTCATAAACTATACACATCGCCCTTAACACACCGACGGTAACGATGTAATGTTCACAGCGTGTCTTCATAAACTAAACGCACCGATAATAACTATAATGTTAAGTCAATGAGGCTAACGCTCAAGCTCAAGCATGCATGCATGTAGTTTATGAAGATGTGCTGCCTGTCAATGGAGCTAATGCTCACGGGAAGCTCAACGCATGCTAAACGCACCAAATTTAGTCTACGTTTACCAGTGTCTTTTCATAAACAAATAATTCAATTCAGAATTGTGGCCGGATGTCTTTAGATTTGTCATCAACAATTTCTAAGTACCCCTCCCCGACCATCCTCTACCTGTGCCAAGATAATCCTCTCCCTCGTTACATTTCAGGGCTCCGAAAGCTACAGCTCGCCAGATATGTGTCCGTCATCAATGGAAGACCATCCAAGTTGGATAAGGTGCGAATTCTGACGTAACCAATAAAAATAAGTTCAAGTTGATTTTCTATGTGGCGTTATTCTTCACGAAATTTGCGTAACAAATGCCTTTCACAAAATTTGGTTTGTGCTTACATGTACTCACATGACGATGATAAACCAATCTGCTAAAAGTGCAAGTGTAGTACAGTAGAACCTGCATTAGCAAGCCACTGCTTTGTGTAACTACCTGGCATTTACGGCCAATATGTAGGTTTTTGTCTTATATTTTCTTCTAGATAAGTCATTAATATCATCACTGCTTTCAGAGGCAACCTTTCATTTACGGCCAATTTACATTATGAGTAAGGGTGGCCCCCAAGGCAGGTTCTACTTAGCTCGCTTAGATGAAAATGTAAAGAGAGTTTCGTTTTTGATGACGCAGATTGCAGGCACAAATTGGTGGTGTTTCAGAAGATCTTGTCTTGTAAAAACTGGATCCGTAACAATGGGATAAAAATATTTTGGACAAATAACCTGCAGGTTAAAAAAATCAGAAGCAGTATCTATGCCATTTTCAGAGATAATTACATTTATTAACGGCTTTATTATTTTGTCGTGCAGCCGAAGAAGGCGTACCTGATGCTGGAGGATGGACAGAAGTTCGAGGGATACTCTTTTGGCAAGGAGCGATCGATGGCGGGAGAAGTTGTCTTTAACACAGGATTAACTGGGTGAGTATTTATTTAAATTTTATGCAGAGATCTTTTGTTTTATTATAATTTATGGGTTTTTTTCAACGCAGGCAGGTTCTACGTTTACGTTGTGATCGTCTATTTTGATAGAAATTAAACATTTGGGAAGTTAAACTAATCCTATCATATTCTACACATGTAAATTTATAAATAAATTCTATGATTAGAAATTTCCACCAAGTGAACTCTTTCTCATGAAATTGGTGTTATTGTAGTGATCAACAGGAAAAATTAAGCCAAATGTTCTCAAAGAAGAAGAAAATGATGAAGCCTACTGTAAAATTGTTTTATTTTGGTTTTATTTTATTTTCAGTTTTTTCCAACAATACTTGCAAACCGTATCAAATTTGAATTTTACGACTTGAATTTTGCAGATACCCCGAGGCTTTAACAGACCCAAGCTATAGAGGTCAGATTCTGTCGCTTACCTATCCAATAGTAGGAAACTATGGAGTACCAGATACTAGTGCGGTGGATGAGTTTGGCCTGCATAAATATGTGGAATCAGAGAAAATTCAGGTAAGAACTTGACTTATTTTTGCAATATAGCACCAAAACAAAAAAGGATTTACATACGACCAACAAAGTGAGTCAAAATTATGAGGTCCAGCCTTCGCCATTTCTTATGAAAAGTATTACAGCAGTAGAATCAGTTATTAAAATTAAAAAGTTGGATTAAAATTAAAAATAGCGGTTAGAAAAATCAGTGCAGCATATTTTGTTAGAAATCTCCAGAGATTTGTATACATATTTACATACATGTATTTGTGAGGAAGACGCACCATTCTATGTGCGGTTTGATCAGACCAGAGTGTACAGTAAGACCTGACCTGAGTGGCACCTGTCTTCGGCGACATATTGTCTTTTACGCCAGTCTAGTCATACAAAAAACCTTAATATTCATGTTTATTTTACTTGTCATGGATGGCATACCTATCTTTTACGGTATTCTAGTTGTAAACTCATTTGAGTGCCGCTGAAGACAGGTCTTACTGTACTAATTTCTGCGTACCGTATTTCAGGTGTCAGGACTGCTCGTGCAGGATTACACGGATAGGCACAGTCACTGGAATGCTGTCAAGTCTCTGTCGCACTGGTTGAAGGAAGATAACATACCAGCGCTCTATGGAATTGACACCCGAATGCTGACAAAGCACATCAGACACAAGGTATTTGTGATCCTTTCACCAATGCATGTTACCCGTAAAAGTTTCGATGCAGTGATATCAGAATAAATTGTGAGTGGCACACCTTTGCGTCAAAGTTCTGCCCACTAGCCGGCACTTTTTGACACCACTACAGATGTATTATGAGAAACAAAAGTGACTGTCGTTATATAAGATACTCTATTCTTTAAATTACTATTACTAATGTTTCAGGGTACTGTACTCGGCAAAATTGAGTTCAGTGATCAACTAATAGAGTTTGATGATCCAAACGTCAGAAACCTGATTGCTGAGGTCTCAACAAAGGTATGCAGGATAAAGATTACAGTGTACAAAACACTGTTAACTTTTAAATCGAAACGGCCGAGTCTAGAAAAAACAATTGAATATTTCAACAAAGATATGCCTGGGAAAGATGACGCAGAATACTATCAAATTTGTGTCGCTTCCAAGATAGAATGGTTAAAAAATTTTTTTTTGAAACAACTACCAACTAACTCCGTGTACCAGTATACAGTTTAAATTCGAGTCAAATCTCCCTAACAACACTCCTGATGAAGACCTAGAAGTCGAAACGCATAGAGTTTTTGAGCCATTAAAATAAAGAAATAAAACTCCCCAACAGTGTTTGGTATCCTCTTTAAACGAAGTTTAAATTAGTTGTAACTATGCGGTGAAAAAGTTTCGTAAAAGACAGGATGTTGCTCAAAACAGGTACCGCTCAAAACAAATTCATTTAGTTGACATACAGCGAGATGAATTGATTTAACACGTACTCATAGAAAGTGATTTCTTTGGACAGGATGTGAGGGTATTTGGAAAAGGAAATCCGTACAAAATCTTGGCGTTGGACTGTGGTATCAAACACAACATGATAAGGAATCTCATTAAGGTACTCATCGTCACATCCTTTTAATTTCCAGTTAAATTTCATCGTCAATAAATTTATAAACAGCTACCCTTGGATGCTGAAATACAGTTGTTAACATCCTATAGGAGTCTTGTTGTGAAAAAAAACGTATGGGTCATTACGTGTCTAAATTTACCATAATTTAAATTACCCACATTGATGGGAATGTTTCGTTGACATTTGTTACAATGGCTTTTAAATGTTGATCATAGTTGAGTAACAAAAATCATATCTATATTGACCACTTTCTGTGAACTTATATATTTTATTTTATCTATTTATTTTTTACAGCGAGATGCAGAAGTGAAACTGGTCCCCTGGAACCATGATATCAGTAACGAACAGTTTGACGGTTTGTTCATCTCAAATGGTCCGGGCGATCCGAGCTTGGCTGATGCAGCCGTACAGAATATCAGAAAGGTGAATGTCTTAACCCCTAGGCCGCCTAATAATGTCATTTCTCTAAGTACGAAGAAATTAAGCAATTATGATTGAGAATTACATGGACTGATTCCTTAAGCAATTGGATGCCGTAATGACTCACAAATTGACATAGCTTTGTTATGCAATACAAGAGTTTCCCAACAACATTTGGAGCCAATGAGTTCACATGAAGTAGAGTAAAATCTGGTTTGAAGGGCCACCCTTACTTACAATGTAAATTGGCTATAAATAACAGGTGGCCTCACAAAGCAGTGATGATTTTAATGATTTATTTGCAAGAAAATGAAAAAACTACACATTGGTCATTAATGACAGGTGGCTGCACAAAGCAGTGGTTTGTTAAAAGCAGGTTCTACAACAACAATGGGACGGAAATTTCTCAATAGAAATCACATTTCATTTGAACTTTAACTATCTGTCAAGTAGCACTTAGTTTAGATTAAGGGCATGTATGCTTGTACATATACCAGTATGAAATTTCTATATGCAACAGGTGATTGAGCGGGACAGCAATGAGCCCATATTCGGAATATGTATGGGTAACCAGCTTACTGGACTAGCAGCCGGTGCCAAGTCTTACAAACTTCCACTGGGAAATAGGTTTGTACTCTCGCACTGAGCACTCTCTTTCAAATTGAACAAAAAATTGTACAAGGTAAAACTCGTCTTTTACGAGCTAAGTGTTTAGAGACCACCTGTCATTTACGACTACATATTACCTAACAAAGAATCCCAATACCTACGTTTTCAGATCACTTATCGTTTGCGACCATGAATAATGACACCAAGGGTGGCCGTAAACGTCGGATTTTACACAACTTGAAATAAACATTTATCCAAAATCCAATATACATTACCTAGAAGTGACGTAACACTTGATGCACATGTCTCTTACAGAGGTCACAATCAACCAGTGATCAACCTGTTGAACGGACAGGCCTTCATTACTCACAGAACCACGGATTTGCCATAGACACGAACACCTTACCGACCGGATGGAAACCGCTGTTCATCAATGCTAATGACAACACTAACGAGGTAAGGTCTTGTCACAGTAGACAGATATCATATGTTATATTTTACAGTAGAACCTGTTTTAGGCGCCACTCTTAATTTGGTGGGGACTAAAATGCCATAAAAGGCAGGTTTGCCGTACAAAAAGGTGCCGCTCAAAACAGGTTCCACTGTATTTTACTTTGTATGTTTTAATAACCAAGTTGCCAATATCATTTGGTTGTTGCTGTAAAATAATACCAGTTGTTAGTGTTGCGTTTTCCCTCTACTTCCCATTATAGTGTAATTGCAAATCAGTTATTGCTTCAATTGAGACTCTGCAAACCCTATCACATAATACAGTAGAACCTGTTTTGAGAGACACCAAACTTTTCCAATCCAAAAGTGTCGTAAAAGGCAGGATGTCGCTCAAAGCAGGGGCATTTAAACTGGTCTAAACCATGTTACTTCTGTGGAAAAAGTGTCGTAAAAGACAAGATGTCGCTCAAAACAGGTGTCGTTCAAAACAGTTTCTACTGTACGTAATACATTCATGTTGTGTACCCATGTTTACTTGTAGGGTATAATGCATGATACACGACCGATCTTCACAGCACAATTTCACCCCGAGGCTTGGGGCGGCCCCACTGACACAGAGTACCTGTTTGACAGCTTCATGGAAATGGTGAAGGGAAAGAAGCAGCACATTTCACAAGTTACGAAGGCTGTGCCGAAAATGCCTGAAAGAGTCAACGTAAGAGTCAACTCATGTAGTTTATCTACCTTTATTCATGTACCAAAGATTACAGTGTCAACAATAAATGTCCATTTCATCCTACTGAATCCTACCCAAAATGTATTAAAATATCGTGTAAGATTTTCAAATGAATGCAACACTGCCACAAAGAAATGACATGCATCATTGTAATGTAAACATAAAATATATGTATGTTTTCTGTAGGAATGACAAGGCATCTTCGAATATAATTAAGTAGTCTCTGAAAGATACATCGCACTTGCAGCTGACTTAATAGTTATATTTTACTAACTAGGTATCAAAAGTACTTATACTTGGAAGTGGAGGACTTTCAATTGGTCAGGCGGGAGAGTTTGATTATTCCGGTTCCCAGGCCATTAAAGCTCTCAAGGTGAGTTTGTTGGGGAATGCTCAGTGCTACTTAATGTTCATTAAATGTCATTATTTAATGTCTTCATTTGAATAAAATTGTACATCATATTCACAAATGATCATCAGTTTCTTGAGAAATATGCTATTCTTGGCATTATGGAAGGTTGAAAGGTTAGAAGAATACAAATCACAGAAATAAAATATCAAAGGATTGGAGCAGGTCTAATGTGCTGACTTTTATGAGCACAGACCTACGAGTTCGAACAGTGCTCGGTTGGGCATGCTACCAAAGTTGTTGCACCAGGCATGCAGTATGCAGTAAAGCGGTATCACTCAACTGATTGTAAACAGTTGATAATGATCTCCCTACAAATGGTTTTGAGTTTACATTCTCTAATTTACGTTTACGTTTTCAGGAGGAGCAGATCGAGACGGTATTAATGAACCCAAACATTGCATCAGTGCAGACTAACGCGGAGGGTGAGAAGCAATCCGACACGGTTTATTTCCTACCCGTTACGTCACAGTTCGTAGAGGATGTGATAAAACGAGAGAAACCGGACGGTATACTACTCTCTATGGGGGGACAAACTGCACTGAATGTGGGTAAGTTTACAGCAGTGACAGTCGGAACACACATCAGACCAAGGTGTGAAATTGGGACCAACTTGCAGACGAGCAGTAGGCACGCTGCTACATTGTTCCAATATAAACTAGTACTTGTATGTTCGTTGGGCTAATATTCGTGTCAAGTGTGATCAATTTTATTGCCCAATACATCAACTTTAAATTAACCAGTGTATTTGAAAAACTAGTTCGGTTTCAGTTCTGTTATAAAGTAGAAACAATCTTGAATTAAAGCTCAGTGGAAGCCATGGTTTACGGACACTCCCATCTAAGGGCACCTCCGTTTTGTGTACAAATGTTGTTGCATTTTATTACTATTGGTATTTATTTAAGGACACCCTCATACAAAGACACTGCAATTGACGTCACGAAATCTACGTTGAATTCACTGTGTGTTTTACAGGAGTGGAACTGTACCAGAAAGGCATCCTGGAAAAGTACGGCGTGAAGGTGCTGGGTACTCAGATACAGTCGGTGATGGCGACGGAAGACAGACAGACGTTCGCTGATAAACTGAAGGAAATTAACGAGAAGTTGGCACCAAGTATTGCTGTGGAATCAGTACGTCGATCATACGTGGAAATCAAAAATAACGTGGGATAAAGGATAACTGTTAAATACATGAAGTTAATAAGGTTTCACACACAAATGTACAAATGTCAATCTGAATTTCGTGAATTCTTAGGCATATTTGTTGCTCACGGGAAATAAGTGCATAAAAGGAACTGTTTGACTGATTCATCATGTGCTATCACGTATTGTGAACATAAAGCAGGCGTTACCCCGTATTGTTCCAACTGCATTTCATAATGATTATCGAGGCAGTACTGTGACACTGGAGGTATAAGTTTCCAAGGTTCGCACGCGATTAGACTGGGTTTATTCCAAAACAGTGCTCGCATAGTTTTATAGTATGTCCTATGACCCTACAGGCTGTAACGCACGCGTGCACACTTTTTTCGTTAGAAACTTACACGTCCAATGATATGGCAGCTTCAGATTGTTGATAATACCAAAAATTTGATATTGTTGTGAGTAATCTATCAACATTCTGATTGCATTCCTTTCCAGGTTGATGCTGCCTGTGAAGCAGCAGAAACGATAGGATATCCCGTCATGCTTCGTTCAGCATATGCACTTGGTGGCCTGGGATCAGGAATTGCAGAGAATAAGGAAAAACTCATCAGCATAGCCAAACAGGTGGGTGTATGATCACGGGTTTAAGCAAATTAGACTGGCCAAATACATGTGCGCAGATAAAATTTTGTGATGTTTCAACTTTTGAAGCAAGAAGGATACACTGAACAGTTGTTATACTGTCTTAGACTATTTCTGTTGTTTTTCTGTTGTATGTTTGAAGTTTTAACTCACGAAATACAATTGAATTGGTCAAATTGTTCTAGGCGTTTTCCTTCTCACCACAAGTGCTGGTGGAGAAGTCGTTATTGGGCTGGAAAGAGGTTGAGTACGAAGTGGTGCGTGATGCGGCGGATAACTGTATAACCGTGTGTAACATGGAGAACTTCGATCCCTTGGGTGTGCACACTGGTAAGGACTTAGTCTTTACTTTAGTACAGACCACTTTTTAAGGTTTCAAAAATTAGACCATACAAGTTCCCTTTCTTGGTTAAACATAAAATTTTTAGGCTATTTAACCGTCAATAAAAAAATTGAAAGTGACTCATATGAACAAGGTTAAATCAGTGGAGTTAGTAAGTGGAGTTAGTTAAATTGGAAAGACAAGCTAAAAACCAATTATTTCTGGTAAGTAACAAATTGTTTGCACACGTAACACATATTTTCCTACTTTACAGGTGATTCAATAGTTGTGGCACCTAGTCAAACTCTGTCCAATTATGAGTATCACATGCTGCGAGAGACTGCAATCAAGGTACCTAGTTACCTTCACATTTCAAAGAAAGAGAATTTAAATCCCAAAAATATATACAAAAAAAAAAAGAAATCGAGAGAGTTCAGAAAGAAACGGCAATGATATTATGTGGATACAATTATCATAAAAGCATCACAACACAAAGTTCACCGTGGTATAGAACCGTGCAAAAACATGGAAAATAAATGTAGAATTTAGATTTACTGTATTTAAGTTATTATATGTAGCTTCATCGTTTCAGTGCCTTTACTTGATAGGTTGTACGACACTTTGGTATCGTCGGGGAGTGTAACATACAGTACGCATTACATCCTCAGTCATTGGAGTACTGTATAATAGAGATTAACGCACGTCTGTCCAGGAGTTCTGCTTTAGCTTCCAAAGCAACAGGGTAAGAAAGAAAAACGATCTCGTGAAATTAGGTTATGTTTTCATTTTTTTTGTCCTCGCTACGGAGTTAGTGTGGAACCTGTCTTGGTCGACACTGGCCCATACAAAAGGCAGGATGTCACTCAAGATGGGTTCCATCAATTCGGGTTTTAAGTTAGTTTTTTTTTCAGCCTTGCCATATTACCCTTTATGTATCTAAACAGATCAGTGTTTTCTGAATGGGCTATTTCCAATACGATGACCAATAAACGGTTATGACATGCTGATGAGTAATTGAAAGCCAAATTACAAGTGTTTTTGTAATTTCCGTTACGTTTCGATTTTGATCTTTGTAAAGCAGGGGGTGAACCCCCGACTAAATTATTTTTGTTCAACAGAATATTTCTGGTTGTGCTAGTAGAAATGAGCATGGAGGTGTGAATGTTTTTGATTAATGAGATTATTGAATAAATTATTTCATAATGCACCCCCGTACGTTTGCGGTGATTGCATAATAACAATTACTGTACTTTCAAATATCAGAGTGTATGTGCCTGTGGCCAAATTTTTACCTACAGTTTATGTGTGCAGATTTCTCTAGATTTAACATTTTCAATATTTGGCATGCACTCTGAAATGGCCAATATCTCTGTACATACATTCTTTTTAATTTTATACCTTTTTACGCCCATGTTTGCAGATATCCTTTAGCTTTCATAGCTGCTAAGTTAGCACTAGGCATTCCCCTTCCATCCATAAAGAACGCGACTACCATGTCGACGACCGCATGCTTTGAACCCAGTCTTGACTATATAGTTACTAAGATACCACGTTGGGATTTGGACCGCTTCACTGGAACGTCTAAGGAGATTGGCAGCTCAATGAAAAGTGTGGGAGAGGTAAGTTAGATCTACACGGGAACGTAGACACCTAAGTAAGCAAAACACTCATGAAACTTACGTTCACACAATCATTTTTGCTTGCTGTTTGTCATTTGCGAAATCTTGTTTTTGTTGCCTTAAGCTGTCACTTTGTGCAGTTCTCATTACTTTTTATATTGGGATTACATGTATTGCCATGTAGTTTTTGATATAGCTACTAATTGTATTTTTACTGATTTCGACGTGCAGTGTGAAGTCTTATTTCTAAAGACCCCGAAATTTTAGGTAGCTTATTTTGAAAAGGTGCATAATTAGATCTACTCATGATGCGCATTCTCACATGTTTGGACACGTGTGTTTACGTTACATTTCACAGGTGATGGCGATAGGCCGAACGTTTGAGGAGAGTTTGCAGAAAGCACTGCGCATGACTCACCCGTCCGTCGACGGATTCACGGATAAGCTTCCGGCCGGTAAACAGTACCCGCAGGACTTCAACATGACACAGAGTCTCACCAAACCTCACAATACCAGGATACATTCCATAGCTAAGGTACCTTAAGTGGTGGTACTTTCGAATATGTGTGCAGGTTCATTTAATATGTGATTGAAAGGTAAATTGCAATGAATGTTTCACAAAATATGAAAATGTATTGCACTATATGTGTACTGGAGTCCATCTTAGTATTGAATGGATAAATGAAAACCGAATTTTTGTGATGTTGAGTTTTTAATGTAAGTATACAGTAATAACATACATTTTAGAACTTTCTTGAAATTTAATTTCACAGTTCATGATGGTAGTTATAAAGATCTGTTTTGCAAAAAAAGTATAGTCCGTAGTTAAAATTTCAGTGATCTTTTTATGTTTTTATGCACACTTGACAGGCATTAAACGATGGGTACAGTGTGGACGACATACACAAACTGACGAAAATTGACAAATGGTTCCTGCACAAACTACGGCGAATCAACTACATGCAGCACGACCTCGCACAATACACGAAGTAAGTGATAAGATAAGAAGCAACAAATGCACATTAATCCCATGGCTGCACTAATATACCCACATATATTATTATGCAGACTAAAAACATTGACCCTGTGTCGGAAATACTTCACCTGCATCAAGAATTATGCAGGCTACAACTTTTGTTGGTAAACACTTTTGAGAACACACTTGCAAACTCCTAAAGGTACATTTTACGTTACGAAAAAAATATCCGAACAATGCAAATTACATTTGTGGAAGTTTCCATCTGCTGCCAAAGTTAAATAAAGCTTAGACCTAAAATCCTTCAATCCTAAATGAGTGACCAACTAAATTTTTAATTTCATCTGATTGTCTCAAGTTTACAGTGAAACCTATCATTTACGACCACCCTTTGGGACTCAAGTTTATGGTTGTAAATAACAGTTGATCATAAAATGCAGGTTTATTTAAATAGAAATTATAGTCTCGGTTCTATAATATCTGGTCACAATGACAGGTCGTCGTAAAACTCCGTGGTCGTAAATGACAGGTTGCACTGCAGATTATCAAGTCAAGTCGTAAGTTGTTCTCTTTTATCCACATCAATACAGACAATATTCACCCGACACAAAATTGTACCATTTGTAAAAAAAATTTCAGACATGACATAGACAGGGAGATACTGCTGCTGAGTAAACAGGCCGGTTTGTCCGACAAACAAATCGGTGCGATACTAAACACAACGGAGGATGAGGTGCGCAGTCTGAGGGTTAAATATGACGTCATGCCCTGGGTCAAACAGGTACATGTGAAGATCATTGTGCAAAAAGCTGATTTCAGGGTTGTTGTAAGAAATAATTGCAGGTGATTTGCATAACATCAATGAACATTTTTGCAGATAGACACCATGGCAGCAGAGTACCCGGCAGTGACAAATTATTTGTACAATTCATATAATGGTTCCGTAAGTATCTTAAAAAAGTTTTTAACAGTAAACCCTAGAAAATAATGTTTCGAGACTCGTGGAAGACGAAATATGCGTTATGCTTAGGGAATACAACAGAAAAACAGCATGGATTTTGTTGTCTAATTTTACTGTTAGCCTTTGCTGTTGGTGACCTTTTCCTCAAAATAATTTCAGGAACATGACATAGAGTTCAATGATAAAGGAACGATGGTTTTGGGCTGTGGACCGTATCATATCGGTAGTTCGGTAGAGTTTGACTGGTGCGCTGTGTCAGCAATAAGAACCCTGAGACAAATGGGCAAGAAAACAGTAAGTAGTTCGCTGATTATTCTACATAATTGTAATGACACTTAGTAGTTTACTTAATATTAAGTGCATAGTCATGGTTGCCACAACACAGGGAAAACAGGGAGTTTGACTATCAGTTTTTCCAGACAGGGAAAACACGGGGAATTTGGGGGGAAAAAACACAGGGAATTTTTCAGGTTAATAAGATTCCTCTCGGACGTATTGGTTGTATTTCTAGAAGAATTCATGTCGATCCGATAATGTATTACTTGCGTGAAGTAAGTACTTTTCGACAGTATCACACTG
>JBCAUI010019122.1:0-21853 GCA_038406195.1 Haplosyllis anthogorgicola | reverse complement strand
CAAACTTGTTCAGCAGACAGCCCCCCCCCCCACCCCCACCCCCAGGATGGACCTCAGATGTGAGTGCACAAAGGTCATCTTGCCGACACCCCCGTCAGGAATGTGACACTTTCGCCTCTTTAATTTGTTAGTAGTATGATGAGCACAGAAGCACCCAGTCCGAAGGCTTAATTTTGTCTGCTGAATATTTGCTTGATTATTACTTTATATTAGAAGTTACATATTGTGTGCGCCGACAGCTATTTGGCATTTTTTACCGATAATAGAAAGACTAATTAATGCACCGTCTTGAGACTCAAAAATAATTTATGAACATTTCAGAGATGCAGCAGACATAAGGAATCCATATGATCACTGCTACGTCGCCCAGAATCTGCAAATCAACCATGGTACGCCTACATTTAATAACACTTTAGATCTGAGATTTTCAGTTTTTTTGATAGCATTTAAAATACTACCGTACATCTTGTTTCACAGGTGCCATGGATGTCATATTTCGAATTTTAATGCAAGAAATGCATGGACAGTACGAGGTATGGACTCATTATACACACCTATCCATCAAACTGTCCATTTAAATACCTAGCCAGTAGCCACTGAAAGTGGCCGTTATTGCTGTCTTGATTTTAGTATGCTATTCTTTGAGAGCAATTAAGTTTATCAAAACAATTTTGTAGGGACATGGTGTCACAACACAGTCAATAACCCAACATTGCCTGACAGCGTTGTCGGTGTCAGCAAAAGGCAACCCCTATGTACAAAAATGTCTACATGACAAGCTGGATGCCTTGCTGGCCATCAAATACTCTGGACGAGAACTGGCTTTGCTGCTGACTCAGGTTAGATTCGATATCTTTGGGACTTTCAAAGGTTAGTGGAACTATGAACTATGAAACTGAATGCAAATTCATGTACCTTTTTAGATATTCGAAAAGAATACAGCCTACTGCATGAAACTCCAAGAGAGCCAAATGGCCAAGATAGTAACTCTCGCGGGTCAAGATAAGATACCAGAGTTTATAGACGTCCTCAAAGCTATCATCCTGGTCAACAACACTGTGATGAAGAAGAACCAACTGACGTGCACCAAGAAAATCATGCAGTCTTACAAAACGAGTGGCTATGTCTTTACTTTGACACCCAAAGAAAGGTATGCCATTGCTCATTTCTAACACAAATGCACGTCTACGTATTTCAAACTGACTACAAGTGATAAATGGTTTATAGACTTTTCAACAAGAAGTATGTGATTCGTTGTAGAGTAAACATTTTGCTCGACGAAGAGAGTGAAAACGACAGAAGGTACCTGGTGTCACTAGTTGATGTACTGGCAACGTGCGCTGAGGTTGGTACAAAGGAAATCATACGTACAAAACACGTCTTTTGATATTAGACAAGTATCCAAAAGACTAATATTGCATAACACTATGATATATCAATGTATTTAGCATTTTGCAAAAATGGTAACTTATACTGAAGGGTATATGGGAGACAAACATAAACAAAATCTTCCGCATATATTCGAATGCAATGAATAAATGTGCAGTGTCAATGACGGTTTCACAACCCTTCAGTATCCGATTCTAAAGTGTGTCAAATTTTACAGCTTAATTGGTTAGATAGGAAAGAAAAAATTGAAGAAAACCTCCATTGCATAACATGTTGCAATCTTAGGGAGCAGGGCAGTATGCAGAGTCGATGTGTCAGACATTGTTGACCATGGATGAGCTGATTGACATACTCAACCACAAGAGAATCAACATCAAGTACAAGATACCATTTGCACGATACCTTACCTACGGATACATGCGATCTTCAAAGTCTCCAATTCAGACCGGAACAATAGAACTTCCCCACAAGAGGTGTGTTAAATTCAAGACATTAAAATAACCTGTACTTTTTAATATATCTTAAGTGCGTGCTGGATCTTGAGGAGGGCCTTTTAGGGGCATTGTCCCTGTTAAACCATGTTTGGCCGCTATTTTGGGTCCCCCTCGAAGAAATATCTAGATCCGCTCCTGTATCTTAACGGAATTTTCTTTGTTTTTTTTCTGCAGGGAGATATGGCAACACTTTCGTTCTGTACTAGGCACGTTGAAAGTCAAAAGGCTCATGGAAGACGAAATGAACAGAACAAATGATATAATCGCTGAGGAAATTGAATGTGATAATCAAGGAAATTACGGGTGCGACAACTTCTTAACAACTCATTTAGTTTTTAGTTTGCTATGTGAAGTCTGACACATGTACCTTTGTTTAAACTTATGCTGCGTCGGGAGTTCTAATCCCGGCTGATGGATGTGAGAGGAACCTAGCCAGCCATGCCATATACACATGTGTAGTGTACACCCCTATTGGTGGAAAAGGCAGGTCTAGAACCAAATGTGACCTTTGGAATCACTGCACGCAAGCAAGAAAGAGTGTAGGCAAGAGATCCACCCCGGCTTTAAAACCCATGGGGAAGGTGACACGAAGTCCAAAACAGAGGTAATCAGTGGCCCCACAAATGGACCCTGGTCCAACAAAATCTTTAAAAAAAGAGACTTATCCTAAATTTAATACTCTTTCAGCGAGGAGGATGAGTTTGACACAGAAGAAACTATCTCACCTGGACAGCCACTTGACATGGACTCGGTGACTGCTTTTGTACTCCAGGGTGCTGCCCCTATGCTCCAAGTACGTAATGTTCATAATTTTTTCACGAATGAAAAGATGTCTGTCCTCTTATGATAAATTTAGATAAAAATTTGTGTTGCGTAAAACTTATTTGTATTTACATACATATGTTTCAGGTATTTTTTAAGAAGTATTACAAGATGGATACAACGCTGCATCCAGAAGAACCTATTCTTTTAAAACAGCTCAGCAAACAAATGCTGGTACTGAATAGATACTTTTTCAAATACCACTCTACTAATCAGTTATTAAACGATTAATTTCTTCTAAGAATGTTCAGTCATTGCAAATATCTTAAGCAGAATTGGTATCATAGAATATTTCATTTTAGTTATTTGGAACCAAGGCGGTAACGGAATCTACCAATTTCAAGCAAATAGATGATATACAGGAATGCGTCAAAATACTGATCACGAAGGCCAAGGAAAACTGTACGGTACATACCATTAAAAGTCATTTGTTTTTTATTTTGTTCATTGTATAAATATGTAAATTATCTACATTCATAGTGACGTACTTATCAATTAGTTATTTTCCACTTTTAAGCAACTTGAAGAATTTCACGAAAAGTGTACTTTTGCCGTGGATCTTTTGAGAATGGGGCAAACGATCAAAAAGCCAGTAAGTATGCATACGTAAGAGAATTTTTTTTTTCTGAAGTGGATACTTGTTTCATCTGCCTGCATAAGAAGGCACCTTAACCTAAAACATGAGGAGTGAAAAAGAAAATTAAATCCTTCATGTGGAATGGACTTTATAAATAATTGAGTTGCGTCTCAATATATCCTTCAGCTCGGATCATTTTAATTCTGGATTCAAATATCTTACCACCGGATATTTTGTAGACTGAAACTGAGGAAATGAGGATAGAAAGAGAGACAAATGGGAAGCTAGCAAAGTTTGCAACAATGTGTAGGAAATATGTAGAAGCCATGAGCACCGACAAGAAGGCAAAGAAAGGTAAATAAACTGTGACAATATATGAAACAAACTGTTTTACAAGTATTGCTGTTTGAAAGTGTAATACACATAATGTAAATGTTGATGATGTTGCATGTTAATTGTTTGTTGCAGCATCTAATTTGCGTTCTCGTGTGTACTAATGCACACATTAATTATCATTTTGTATTTCAGCAAAGTTTACCATAAAAAAGTATCGCAGATATCTTGGTATAATATTCGAGATTTTTTATATTCCTTTTCTTCTTTCAATATTGCAGAAATTGTCACAGGAATGCACAATTTTCACATGCTGATCAAGAACTTTACTTTTCAAATGAGAAACATCGAAAATTTATGCTGTGCTTTTGTACTTTGCATACATGCTCACATTAGTCAGATATCTCTGTGTACCACCCTGTGCTTTTACTTTCATCATGCTGATTTAGTTGTTTTTTTGAGAGATCTTAGTACTTTATTGTGCTTTGTTTCTTCACTGCTTAAATTTTTGTTAATATTCTAGGTTCTTGTTTTTGCTGCCTGCCATATCTGGCAAAGTTTTGTTTTAGTATTTCCCAATTTGGAATTCATCAATTATGCCAGTATATCGATTAGGCAAATGAGGAACACAATTATATTACCAAAATGGTACAGAAGAAACGTACAACAAGAAATTACAACTGTAATATTTAGTTATTGGTCTGCGGAATGATGCTTTAATACTAACCAATAATTTGCCAAGGAATCTTCGTGATTAGTTAACTTTCAATTTGAAAAATAACGAATATTTTCAGCTGATGACAGCAACAGAGCCTTACCCAAAGGTGATGTGTTCAAGAAACACTTGCAAAGCTACGTCATATCAAGCGAGAGTAAACCGCACAAGCGTTACAAGAAGGCGTTGAAGATCGTTGACGTTTTAGAGTAAGAATGTCTTATTCTTTGGCACTAAATGTTCCTACTGTAAACGACTAGTGATTAGCAGTAATAACTGGACGTGTCCATTACTTGTGCATAGTAAAATTTGAATTAGGCGAACTACCTATTATTCCTGAAAAAAGTACGTGGGTGACAATAGGTTCGCCCAAAGGAGTTCAAAATACTAAGTAAAAATCGTTTTGGTGATTGTAAAACAGTATGGGGATGACAGTAGCTAGTATACCCAATGCAGATTTTACTGTATTCAATTGTAAGTTTTCGTATGCAAATAACTTCTTTCCCTACAGGATTTCTTCAAAGAAATACAAGAAGAATGCCGATGAGGAGCAAGAAGAATTGGATATGAAGTGTCTACAGCTGCTTAGAGCAACTATACAGCACCTTGTGGACAAGCTTCCAGATGGGTGGGAAGAAAAACTTAGCAAACATAAAAGGTAAAAATACAAATTCTCGAGGTCAACATAGAAAAGGGCCTGGGGAATTCATCACTTTGAGTAAGAATTACTTCATCGAATTGACTTCAGTTTAAATGATGACATTTTGTGATTATAAACATGATGACGTCAAGTCTTCCAGTTTCAAAGGAGACACTTGCTTTAATGAGATTGTTAGGTGTGTAAAATGTAAATTACTCCTAAAAGGCGTCAATTCATTGTCGGACTTTGTTAACTTTTTGCAGCTTACTGAAGCAGATTGATGACGTTCAGAATATATTTTGTGATTATGGCATAATTAAGAAAGTCGTTCCATTACTGGCACGAACAAACCAGGACATTTCCATGGAAGTACTCTGTTTGCTCGATGCACTGCTTTTTAATGCCAACAAAAAAGTCCAGGTATCATTTTGCCAAACAATTTTATCTTGCCAATTTTTACAGCTGTTACAGTTGTATATAATTATAGTACCTTTTGACTCTATTACCAAAACTGAAATAAAAAATAACGCTAGAGAGTTTTTTATAGCTTTCCCTGCTGCAGTATTTCCAAAGCACGTGTGAAGAAATGTTCTTCCAGTGTGTTAGGCACAAGCTGCAAATGGCTGTACTTGCAATTAAAGAAAGGTATGTATCCACGATCTGTGGGTTGTGTATAAGTATAAAGGTGCTACGTTTTGCACTGGCGGATCCAGGATTCCTCTTGGGGGGAGGGGGGCCAACCTTGGGGGCCCCAATTTTTCCCACTTTTTGCATAAAAATTCGGCAAAAACTGCGTGAAAATAAAAAAAATTGGGCCGTACGGGAGGGGGACGTCTCCCGAGCCCCCGGATCAGCCAATATTTTGTAAGAGTTTCTATCAGTCACAGGATCGCCAACTTCAAAAGGAAGCCTGTCGTGCAACAGTGAATAATGTTTTCATAAGTTAGAACGCTACTTGACATATGCTCAATTCACAAATAAATTTAATGAAGTCAGCATGTAATTATTATTGTTCGTATCACTCATCCAGACGAGCGTTGAAATCACAGAAAATTAGAGCCAAGGAATTGGCTGAAGCAGAGGAAAAACTATTAGAGAAGGCAAGGAAAGATATGGAAGCCGCAAAGAAAAGAAGCGTGTTCAAAGATGGCATAAAAGATCTTGCCAAGATAGACAAGGTATCTGTCTGCTTCAGTTTAGTAACGTAACTTAACGACCTATTTTCACAACGAACAGTAATTTCGTTAACATTTCGTGTCCAATCTCATTTCATGTAAACCATCATAATTAAATGAAAATGTGAATTTGTCAAGACTATACTGCATGTGCACTTGTTTACTACCAACTGCAAAAATGGCGACAATGTCAAGCGTCACGTTACCCCAAAATTTTGGTGGAGTAACGACAATATTAGTAAGTTGATAACAAAGAAACAAATTTACGCATCAAACTTGGCAAAAACAGACGAGAATTGATGAATGTGTAAATCAAGGGAAAAGAAATTATTGTTACAAACAACAAATCTGTTTTTACCAGAATTTCTTGAAAAATCAAAGTACGGCTGCGTTTAGAAAGCTTGCGTCGTCCAAGCGACTGATAGTGAACGCCGCTGAAAAGGCTGGAAGATGGGTGCAAGGATCAACGCAAAATGATGATGATGATGACAACCTGGAGATCGAAGAGGATGTGGCAGACATGTTGGAAGTAAATTATCTGAATAAAATATAAAGCTATTCATGGGAATAGCGCAGAAAATTATCAGCAGACAATAAATCAGTCACATCAGGAGCACTTATAATTTGAAAAAGGTAAAAACCGAGTGAAATTTTGGAAAGAGCATAGTTTAAGAAATGAAAGAAACATCCAGAAGAGCGGTTATTATTTCAGATGCAGAAGATATCTCATATAAAGAATGTAGAGCAAGCAGATAATGCGGACATGTACACAGATGACGAAACCAGTGTGTACATTATTTTCCGGGTATTGGCCGGATTGTGTGACGGACAGAACGAGCCGCTGCAGGTAGTGAAACATGTAAAACATGTAAGACGTGAGACTGGTCTTCCAGTGTAAAAAATCTATGCCGTTGAACCCGGAAAGTGCTACGATTGCCACCAAATATCTTTTTTTTTAGAAAAATGAAAATTGATATTGAAGAAAACCAACTAAATTAATACCATTATCATTTGCAACGACAAACTGGAAGTTAAATAAATAATTGTATTTCAGAATTACTTGCGATACCAACCGGACAACCTCAAGTCATACGACTTGGTCTCAGAAGTGTCACAGTTTGTGTCAGTACTCTACACTAACATCACTGGTAACACTATCGACCTCTTGGCACTTGTATTTGAGACTCTGAACGAGCTTTGTCAGGTAAATTAATCAATAAAAGTTTTTTAAAATTACTTTTTGCCTAAAAATTTGCCTAAATAGGCAGATAATTTTATACCAATCTTGGTAAATAACTCTTATTTATGTCTGAAAAGAGGACTACTTTTAGATCAATTACTAAAATTACCCATTTTGGTTTCTTTTCTAGTAATGGAATGAATTCTTCTGCCTATCTGGGCCAATTTGCCAATTTTTTTAGGCAAAAGTAATTCAAGAAACCTTGAATATTAACGTATTGTGTTTGTTCATACAAGAATCACCTTTGGACATTTTAGTTCTACCCCGGATGATCATCCTGATCCGACCGTTAACCCAGCTTTGTAAGAGACACTCTATTTTCTTAAAAAGCAACGACACCCGTGCAGCATAATGACGTCGAATTATAACTGTTATTTGTCTCGTTTCCAGGGAAACCAGGAAAATCGAGCTGTACTTATAAACAACAAAGTTATCGACTACATCAACTTTATACTACGAAGGACAACCTTTGACGAAGATTGTACTGCAGAACAGGTATGAAACCATCAATTGTGTTTCTCATCTGAAACTCTTAGATTTGCTTGATTTCTGTTGCAAAATAGTAAAATATTAAAGAAGTGATTTTTTATCTTCAGGTTCTTGTGCTGAGAACAAATATTGCCAGCCTACTAAGATCCTTGGTGGAGGAAAACAACCCTGACGCTTTGCTTATCGCAAAGGTAAGTCCAAGAAACAAAAATCAATTTGTATGGTTGTTCAATAGCTTTCAGATGTTTGCGTCATTACTGATAAAATTGTGAGGTTGTTATTGATGTTCTTTTAGGAAATAGCAGAAACTCTTGATCTGGAGGCGTTTCGAAAAGTAATGACGAACTGTCATCGAATTAAACTTGGTTTGGAGGAGAACTATTCAAGAATAATCTGTGGTCGAGAGGGACAAACTAAATCGAAATATTTCTTCACCTTTTTTACAGTACGTCTTTATTTCAACTTTTTATTCAATACTGTGGTCATAACAGTTATAGCATATCAAGGTTTTAAAACTTTAAACGTTATTTTATTTACTAAATGTTGTAACTTCCTCAGAAATCGCAGGTTCAAGAAGCGCAATATCAAGAAATAACGGCTTAAAACTTACAGATTTACCATTATTCTTACTTTTTGTAACTTTTATCCGTAAAAGGTTGCATTTTACTTATAACTTTAGACAAAAGAGACAGCCTTTTAACCATCTAATGTCAGAAAGATCCTTGCCAATGTATGTTTCAGGGAAATGACAAGGCAATCGTAGAGTCTGCTAATAATCTAGGGATACTCCATTATCAAGTGCTTGCTCGGCTGCATGATGTTGATAGATCCCTGGACAAGAAAGGTAAAACCTATACAAAGTTAATTTTAAGAGATCGATTACATAGACAAAAGCTGTTAAATTTGAAATGCAATTACTAAAATACATTTTGATATCTATTACAGGCATCTCAGACCACCATCAGAGGAAGGCATTCGAATATTATAAGAAAGGCTGTATGACAATAGAAGTCATAAAAGATGATCACTTACAAAGGGTGCACTTTCGGGTCAGAAATAAGGTAATTCAAAACACTTCAAAGTTAAGATGTATCGCAGGTACAATAATGTAAATGCATGGAACTGGTTTTTAGGCCATTTCATTGCTGCTCTACATCTCATACAATTTGTGCGTTGTTTGGTACTTATTGAATAAATCTGACATCGTAGGAGCTCATCCGGGAAGAAATAAAAGAACTCGTTAAGTGGAACATTGACCGAACAACTCCTTCGAACAAACTGAGAGATCTCGTAGGTTGGAGCAAAGAGATACTGAAAGACATAGACTACCAGAAGAAAATCCTCTCCAATCCCTTCGTTATGCAGCTTGCAAAGAAATGGTAAATGGCTGCCAAATAACAAAATAATACCAGCAAATAACCCGGTGCAAGCACCGGGGTTGGAATTAATCCTGTCAAATTCACCCCATGAACATTAAAACAGTCAACATAATCTTAAATAACAGTACTCTTCATGGTGATATTAGTGATGTACCCAGGTAAATGTTGTAAACAAGTCAACTTGTTAGTCTATCACGCGAAGCGTCGATAGACTTCTGTGAACGGCAAGGTGGTTTCGCTATGGAGTCAAAAGTTGAGGACCAGGTGTGGGATGGACCCCCCCCCCTCCGCCCCCCAGGTGAGGACGAGGACGAGGACAGTTATGTTGCTTTCCTCCGTTTCAGAATTTAAGAATTTTAAATTCCATTATCTCATAATCGTAATTAGCTAATAAATTTTTAATTTGGTTACCTGACTTAAAGAAATTAACAATTCAGTTATGCCTGATTTGTTTTAATAGATTCTACTCATCAGAAGCAATCATGTGCACATTAAACCAAAATACCATGTTCTATTTTAGGGCGATATGGAACTACCTTTGCATATGCATCAGCATAATGATTAACATTCTCATGTTAGTCTGTTGGGATGCAATATACTCGTTTGATGATATTCCAGAGAACGCCACTGAACTTCCCGACGAAATAAAGGAGTAAGTTTCCTTCATGACTTTCCAGAACATTTTAAGACAGTAGAGCCATCAATTAGTTGAGCCTGATGCCCGATAGAGGGCATTGAGGCTCTCTGTTTTCACGAGAGATTAGATTTGTGTTCCTGGCAGCCATTACAGAAAAGTTATGCGAGACATGTTAGACAGACTAGAGTCAAGCTACACAGTCATGCTAGACAGAATAGAGTCAAGCTGCTGATTTGTGTTTCCCCCTATCCCACTCTTTTCCCACACTTTCTGGGGGGAAATTCAGTGTATTTTAGTGTCGGACTTAGAAAATTATTGGTAAATATGGCATGAGGCTCTGTGCACAGACAGGTCATCCTTCGTTATTTATTATAATCTGAGTTGTACACAGTTTGTAAAACTATTTGCAGTATAAATCCAAAGATTTGGTGCGACAGCTACAGAGACATACAACAGACAATGGGTTACATACACAATGCATGCGCGGTCATGTTGATGTTTTGTTACTTTCTACTAAAACATCCCAAACTACCCGACTTCTCAAGCTTGGGTAAATTCTACAGGTCAGTGCAGAAATAAGTCTTATGCTGTCATTTACTGACTACCTAGTACATGAAGTAGACATCAATAGCAATCTGGCCTTGTTTGTATTTCAGTGCTTTAGCCTTACAAATACGTTTTTGAATGAGCATAAAATGAGATTACTTGTAATCTCATCTTAAACACAGGCAGAAACAGTACACGCCATACCGTTTCGCTAACAACAATTATCATTAATTGTCAAAGCAGCGTAGTTTGTAATATTATACTAATATTTTTCATTTTATGCAGGAAACACATCAAAAGAAAGAAGAATAAACGTAACAACATCCTACCTGAGGAAGATGACGACGATGAAGAAGATGATGAAGATGACGACAGAGGCTCGGCACTTCAGTATAAAGTCTTTAGCTTGGATACATTGTACTATGTGGTGAGTGGACATTCCTAAGGAATATATTATAGAAAGATAAATATATTAAATCGGGTTCACGATTACAATTATCAATTAAAATACATGGCTGGTTATATCGTCCCTTCTTATCTTTCAGGGTTTGACAGCTTCATCTTTTGCGGGAACCTTTTACTACGATTATTTCTTTTCATTCCACTTACTGAATATCGTGGCCAACAACCAGCTTCTGAAGAATGTTGTTAAAGCAGTAACACAAAACGGTATGAACTTTATTTTATATTCTTCCGAATTGCAGAATGGTGATCAAATTTTCCTATCATCACATGTTTATTTTAGCTCTTCAAGAAATGTGGCACGTCTCTTTCCTGTTTCTCTGTTGTTTATTTGCAAGGCACAACATCACTTACTAAATTAATTACAATTAATTGTAATAACATGATTGAATTTTACACCTGAATAAATATTTTATCAGATAAATAAGGATAAGCACACCAACAAGAATCGGTATCACTACCATTTTAACCATGATTAACGATGAATGTCCGCTTGCACTGTTAAAATGAAGATTGGGGCAGATTTGAGATGGTCTTGGGTAGTCTGCATCCATCAAATGGATCATAAACATGACAACTTGTTATGCCATTCAATAAAATATGGACTTTAATGTGTGAATTAGTGAGTGGTATTTGTGAGTGTGAATTCTATTCCTTTACTTAATGCTGTAGTTACAATGTGATGGCAAAGATGAAAGACTGGACCAAAAGGGTTTCGTTCACTTAACGGTGTTGCATTGGAAGGTCATGCACAGGCAACATGTTCTGAAATCACACTGAGCAGTGGAAACGACAACTTTTAGTTTGGACCATTTTCAGTTAACTTTTCCTGGGTAATGATTAGAAATGGGTCCGTGATTTACCATCTGCTAGTTTAATCAGCGTATTTTGGTTCTCAAAATGTCTTGGTTCACCTTGGTTTGTCATTCACTGAATCCGATCAGATAAGATTTTATGTTCCCTTTAACGTTTCTGATTATTATAGAAATTATGTTTTAATGTATCATCAGGAAAATGATTGCAGTGAGAAATGCAACTGGAATACAACATTTACAAGAATAGTGTACTCCTGCATTTGTAATTATGGGTAACTGGGTCAAAGTTTGCTGCATCTTATGTTCAAGCCCAAAGACAGAAATTATCACATATGTGATATCATCATATAACTATAGCAGGGTATGTCAGCTGATCGGCTGATGCCAAAAATCCGGGACAATGTGCCTTTGATGAGGGACCCTGACTCGATTTATGGGCAGGAGAGTGAATATACTGGGATATTCCAAACTCGAGGTTCAGACCCGTTGTTGCCAGTATTGAATGCATATTTAACATGAATGCATTTCAATCGAAGGCCAAACTGCCCTCTTCGCAAATAGTCATTAAAATGCCATTAGTATTAAAACACAAGAAAAATTCATAACAAAAAACAAAAAAATTGACCTTTAAAAATGACCTTGACTTTGGTACTTAAACTTGACCTAGATATTATGAAGATCTACCACCATACAAAAATGAAGTTTCTAGGTCAAACGGTTCAAAAGTTACAGCCTGTACAGACAGACAGACACACACACACACACACACACACACACACACACACACACATGGACATATTTAATAAACAGAGGTGTCAAGGTTAACTGAGCTGGACTGGTTAACCAGTCTGTTGCCTGGACCAGTCCCAATTGGTGATGGACCATGGACTATGGTTAATCCTGACCACCTATTTGATGGACTTCTGATTACCAAATTATATTTAATTTTCAGCAGTGTATCAGATTTCTATGTTCTTTAGACCATTCTTTAGACCCTAAAATACAATATAATGTCCCCCCAGAAATTAGGTATTGGGGACAAAATGCTCCCTCCTTCCCCTTTCACTTTGATCACATAGTTTCATAGCTAAGCCAGTGAAGCAGCAATTTTTAAATTCACTGAATGTGATAAACAAGGTGAAGTTTATTCAGAAGTTTATTTATTTTCTTTGCCTAAAAGGTTATTTCACACTTATAAGACCAGGTCTAAAGAACATTGAAATTTGGTAGTTATAAATTCAGAAGAACGGAGCCAAGAAGTCTTTCCAGGGGTTTCGTTAACACTCACTCATCCACAAACATGTAAAATTCTTGGTGGATGAGTGATTTTGGAACCACTCATCCACACAAACATGTAGAAATTTTAGGGCTATATCAAGCAGGTTCCAGACTTCACATGGGTAATAGTTCACTTTGTTCCTTCAGTATGAGAGTGGATGAGTAGATTTCTTGGTGGATGAGTGAATTTCAGATTCCACTCATCCACTTTATGAGTGAGTGAAAATCCTTAACAAAACCCATGCTTTCTGAGGATCCCTGAAATGTGTCTCAGAATTTAAATTTCTGAGTTGTGTAATTTGTACACTTAATTATGAGCATCAAACTATAGTTTACCCAGCAATTTCTAAATATTTTGGCACCTCAAACAAAGACCGATCTGGTCAATCACCTAACGGTTAACTGATCTCGAGAATAGCACGGTTTGACACCCCTAATATTTCTTCATTGAAAAGACACTGAATCTGCCACAGGGTGTCTCTGCTTCTTCATCCTGCAGGGGAGTCTTTTTGCCAAAGCAAATTAACTCATGTACCAACCCATCCCATAATGAATCATAAAGCAATGGCACATATGCTCCTTGGGTCCCAATCTACCACAACACCAAAGTTCAGAACTTTATGTAAACATTTTGCAATTAAAAACCAAGAAAACTCAGAAATCCCATTTTAAAACCATTGCCATTAAATTCAGCATGTCCCCAAGATGTGGGAAAAAGACTCAAGCTTTCCAAACATGTTTTCCCAGTTAAATTAACATTTTCTATTTAGCTATTCTCAACTTTACACCTGGGAAAAATTTAACATTTTCTTGATTTCGACTGTGAATATGCATTGAAATAGCTTAAAACGTTGTCCACGGCTTTTTGGTCATGATGAATCCAATAGCAGTGGTTCTCTACAACATGCAGTTCCTCTCATGCCGCGTTGCTCCTTGGGTCCTGGTCTATCCCCAGACGAAACTTCAGTACTTTGTACCTACATTTTCCATAACATGCCTTGGTTATTCCAAGATTCTGTTGCAGGTGACAGAAAGTCTCAGGATTTTCAGTTTTAGCTGACAGACAGACCCCTTGACCTTGTCTTTGACCTTGACCTCATTTACTTGTCATAAACATTATAATACATGATGTTACCTGATGACAGTCAAAATTTTTATTGCTGTGACTTTGAACTTGGGTCAATGACCTTGATACTCAAACTTGACAAAGATATATAAAGACGTACCTTCTTGCTGAAAATGAAGTATCTAGATCAAGTTGTTCTAAAGTCATAGCCAACATTACCTACCCGCCTAGGCGAGCGATAATAAACTGCATACCTCAATTCAGACATTAATTGCTAACAACAATTTTGAAGTTTCTGCATCATATAAATATACTTTTTAGCAAATTCTGAGATAAAAACAAATTGTTAAAAATAAGGAATTTCCTTATTTATAGGACTAGGTGGAACCCGTCCTTCGGAGAGTTACCCTCCCCAAAAATATATTGACATCCCTCCAAAAATTTCTACCACCCCTAAAACAAATGTTCACTCCAAAATATCCCATCCCCTTCCCAAAAAATATCTTGACACCTCTCCTTGAATACCCATGACTTTTGACCTAAAATAGCACAGGATTTGTCCAATCACACAACAGAATACTGATTATGTTAATGAGATCTCAGGGAGATCCTCCCTATCAAATCACAGGACAGAAGACAAAAGATGTTTGGTAGGGTGTCAGCTATGTGACAGATATTCGCCTTCTAATATTTAATAGTGTGATATTCCATAAAATAAGGGTGATCCCTCATTGGTCTTGGTTCATGAACATGATCCTTTATGAGTGTAAGGGTCTGAGTACATGTGTATTTCACCCACCGTTGATAGGTAGACAAAGCTTCTCAGGTGTTGTCCTTAAGTCCTAAGTGCTTACAGAAATAAGTCATATTTCAACATTTAAATGTCACCACAAGACAAAAATGTCTTGGTGGACTAAGTAAGCCTATTGTGCAGTTAACAGTGCCTTAAATATCTGGTGTTTAAGGCTTTCTGTCAGTGCTGTAAGAGTACATACAAGTTACTACATGTTGCAGCCTTTTGTGGTGCAGTGAGGGTTAAGAGATTGGTATGACATTTTAGGTGCATTACTGGTTATCGTTGCCATCATGGGAGTGATTGTTATCTACATTTATGCACTGGTAGCATTTGCTTTCTTCAGACAACTGTTTAACCCAGAAAATGAATTATTTTGCACAACATTAGGAGAATGTACACTTTCAATGCTCAGGCATGGTGGTAGAGAAATGCTGGCAGAAGTAAGTTAGAAACATCCTTAAGCCACAATTTTTTAAAATCTGTTCATCAAATTATACTAATATATATTTCATATTATTTACAATGTTTAGTTTTGCTGTGAATTATTTTGAACTCTATTGCAATAATTTAACAAATGTATTTAATTTTCACTTAGGTATTAGGCCCCCATGACCTGGCAAATGGTTTCACTGAGTTCATGTTTTTGACCATATTCCAACTGACATTCTTCATTCTATTCACCACTATTGGTCTCAATGTGATATTTGGCATTATTATGGACACATTTTCTGAATTGAGAAACCTCAAGTGGATGGCTGAGAAGGATATGACCTTCAACTGTTTTATATGCAGTAGAGAAAGTTATGATTTTGAAAGTGCAGCAGAGGTGAAAGAGTTAAATACCAGTATCAAAATAAAAATTTATTGTTCTGTTACTTTAGATGCCATATAAATTATACAAGATTATATTATAAAAGATGATTGATACCTCATTTCAGGGTATTCATCACCATGTTAAGCATGATCATAACATGTGGGCTTACATGTATTACTTTATCCATCTGCATGAAGTAAAGGAAAATGATTATACCTCTGTAGATATTTGTGTCAGTGAAATGGTATGTATAAAATGTATGTATAAAATCTGACCTGTTTTATACATAAAAATAGAAATTACCTATTGCTTACAAGTAGTATGTGGGCACAATGTGGCCCCCTAACTATATCCACAATGTCAAATTTTCTTGACTTTGAAAAAAAACATGTATGTACTGTTTAATATTATTTTTTCCAACTTGCATTTACACAACAACTGCCACTTTCTGTAACCAACTTTTGTAATTAAATAAAATCACTTTAGACTAAGCCAAAATTCAGTTTCTTTGGGTATGTCAATCTGTTGGATTGTTTATTGAATATTGCCAACCATACCTTCATTATATTTTTCTATGTCATTTTGTGATTTTCCCCATGTTCAAAAATATCTCTTTGGCAATTTGCATTGATTTTGTAGGGTATGTTCTAGTACCCCACTTAAATATTTTTGAAAATTCTTAAATTAGAGGGTTAGTACTTCACATGCATAACCTATGGTCACTGAAAAATATTAGTTATGAGATTTTCCTACAGGGTCCCACAGCAATTTTGGGAAAAAAAGAGATGTTTCATTTAACACTCTCTCCCTCTATCCCTTCTCTCCTACCCACCAATAATTACAATCATGCAATTTTATTATTCAAGTTAAAGGCAGATAACTTGGATTTTTCCCATTGGACTGAGCTATGTGCCTCATGAGCATGAATGATGATAACAAAAATAACTTACTTGATGAAGCAACAAATCTAATGAGAGAAATCAAATAGAATCAGGATATGATTGTAAGTTTCTTTTCATTTAAGGACATGATTCATGTTGTGAGGCCCTGATTCAAAGTTTCACTTTTAAAATAACTAGGATTAAAAAGTAACATTTAGTAAACTGTTAATTGGTAAGCAACACATCATAATTATTTTTTACAATTATGTAGATTAAATTAAAAAGAAGGGAGGAAATTGAGAGAAATAAACCACACAGGAGGAACTTTGATATTTACCTACCAGGTATGTTGAATTACTGCTCTTAGTATTGAGGCAGAAATTTGGAAATTAATGCTTTTGCTTTTGACACATTTCCAATATGTGACTCTTTTCATTTATATTGCCAGCAATTATAACAATGTATAACCAAACCTTTCAAAATTAAATATTGCAGCATATGATGAAGATACACCACCCAGTTCATATGAAAGTTCACCAAATAATTCAAGACTATCTATATGAGATGGAGTAGATCCTGGGATCAGGTCACTCAACAAAGTAAGTCCATCTGCTAAATCTCACCTACATAGCCCAACAAAAAAGTCTCTGAAAAACAAACATTGAAGATTGTAGTTGAAACCACATAAGCAAAGTGCCCCCAAGTATGGAAAATATAATAGACCTCTCCACCAATCACCACCTGCTCAACCACAATTTAACAAATTGAGAACACAACCTACTGAGTAACCTAATGTATTTCTTCATGCTTCAAATTTTACTGAACAAGAAATTCTGGATCCTGCAGAGAAACCTCTTGTTGAAGAATCTACACCAGATACCAGACATCATTAAGCTGTCAAAATCGGGTGATATGGACAGCAGAATCCATGAGACCAATCTTTAAAATGATAATTGGAAGTTCCACAACACTAAACAGGCTAAGAACCAAGTGACAGAGAAATTGATGTTGAAAGTTATGATATATCACTACATTTATCAGCAGCTTTATCACAGTAAAGCAGGTCAGATTTAGATCAGCAGTAATTTTTAACTAAATAAAATAAAATTATCAGTTATTAAAAGTTGATATGCAGCATGGTGTGTTTTGGGCAAACTACTAAGTGTACAAGGCCGTTTGTACATGGTTGACAGTCTGTATACCCAAAAAGACCTCAGTCAAATATTTTTAGATGTCACTTTAATGACACCCCTCTTTAATTGATCAAACATTAAGTTACAATAATTAAAACACAAAAATTTTAAATCAAAACAATATAAAATGTAAAAAATAAGAATTAAATATGAAGGTGGGTGGAATAGCTCAGTTGGTTAGTGCATTGACTTAGTCATGCATTGATGTGCAGCTCACCACTGCACTGGGAGCTCAAATCCTGGCATGTGAGAGGAGCCCAGCCAGCTATGCCATACACATGCTTATACAGTGTAAACTTTGTTTGGTGAAAAAGGCAGGTGTCACACTAAACATTACCCTCAGGATCACCACACACAAGCAAGAAAAAGTGCAGGTGACAGATCCAGCTGAGATTAAATATGAAATCATATCTTCAGTTTGTGAGTAAGAGTTAATGAAAACACTTTTGATTTGGAAAATATCCAAAGATGTGTGCCCCAAACAGATCTTTTGCCTGCACAGGACAATTTTTTGTTCACCATTTGGGAATGACAGTCTGTGCAAAAGAGTGCCAAATGCTAAGAGAAAACATCGGTGCTTAAGAAAAAGTATGGGGATGACATTGTGTATGTGCAAAAGGGTGTCCATGAAAAACAGACCCTGCTGTGTTATTTAACTAAAGATAAACTAAGGAATAAGTTACTAGACATGTTGTTTCTTGACTTTTGATGAAATAGCATAATAATAATGATTTTTGCAGAACATTTTGGACACTACATTTTATTCAATTGTAATGTGACATGTTTCAGAGAATTTAGGGTTTTAATATTTGTAGAAGTGAGAATTGATCTAAATTTGGTGATTCATTCAATGTCTATTCAATGAAAGTTATTTATGGATAGAAATCAGTATTAGCAACTTTTATAATTAGACATCAAATAGTAAAACAATGTATTAGATTTTTACATTAATAAGATAACGACTTACAGCTGTAAATGTGCTTTTGCAGATATGAACCAAAGTACTACGATACACATGATAGTACTTGTTGTTTAAGCTTTTGCACATAAATTGTCTTTATCCATTTGCAACATTAGCATATTAGTATCAATATCAATTGCCCATTTTTACTGTCTAAGATGAGGTAGTCTTTCATGCTTAATAATTTTCAGTAAATCTAGCAAAGTCTTAAATGCATATAAACATGAAATATTTCACACCTATAAAAGCACATGGGTTCATAACTATGAGGATTATTTGCTTGAAAATCTGGTAAATTGTAACTTTTGGCATAAGTTGAAATTTCACAAAATTGTATTTATATTTGGTTCATTGCTATCATAATATTCTGTGAATTTTTATGTTTCTTGGTATAAATTCTAAAAAACACCCAAGAAGTCTCAAATGGTGTATTATCTGGGTATTAAATTACTATGCCTGCAACTTACAAACTTTCCAAGACATCATGTGATAGACACTTAAAATGCAAAGCAGTTGGAAATAGTTTTCAAACTGTACAGATATTATGGCTAAATGTAGTTTAAAAAATTACCATTCAACAATTTCATACAGAAGACTGAAAAACATTTTAAGGTGAAGATGGAAGCTGTTTTTGTTTTTTGTTTGTTTAAATTACAGAGGATTTTTTGCTTACTCAAATGCATAACATTTATTACATGAATAACACAGAAACCATTCATCAAAATAGTGATTCCTTTAATTGGATCATTAAATACTGTTAGCCATTGCCCCTTGCTCAAATCAAATTCAATCAAGTGTGACTACTGCCCACAAATAGCCATGCTTGGTGTGAATGCAATAAGAGGTTACAGAGTCATTTCCCTCTTCTTCTTCAAGAAGAATGGCTGCCACTTTGTTTACATTGTCATGACAATATAACCAGAAAATGGAAATTTTGCAATTTTTAAAGGAATTAGATGGAGTCTGTTTACAATTTTACTTTTGCTTTGAGCACAAATTATGTAGAATTAATTCAAGATAAATGTGGAAGGATACATACTTCAGATCTTCATATTTTAGTAATTTTATGGATTTATATGTTTTGGGGTGAATATGATAAAAGCTATGCAGTTGTGACAGGTGGGTATACCAGTAAATAGATGACAAAATTAGTGCAAAACTATTTGTTAAATAAAATAAATATGCCCGAGAGGCTTCCATCTTCCCCTTAACTGTTTTCCATTCATTGCATGTCAATTTTTTGTGCACCTGTTTAAATATATGTTATCAGAAATTACTTCAAATCTATTTTAAAAGTACTAGTCAAAGAGATTAAAGACAAATATTTCTGACAATGGCAAATGTAAAAAATTCAGCCATATCCTTTCGTTTAAGTTCACAAAAATGTAAAATTCTCCATGAAAAATATTTTTATCTTTCATTTACATATTACACACATTGTGAAGCAGCATTGCTTTCAGGTTTTCAACCTTTCGTTTGAAAGTATCAAATGGTCATATTCTTTTAAACTACATATCCAAAACATAAAAATTGCTACACTTCTGAAGTATCGATCACAGGAATTTTGGGAAGTTGTCTATTGCAACATTATGATTCACTACCCTGTTCATTGCTTTGCTACCTGTGTAAATTATTAGCAAATGCAGTATGATCTGCCTTGAAAGACACTTGCTTTGAGCAACGATCCTGTCTTGTACAATACGTTTTTCCCTCAATTTATAATATTTCTTGTTTACTTTACCCCCAAACACAATACAAGATGCTTAAATTTAGTGTTTTAAGACACTTTTCAACATCAAAAACCCCATTTTAATACAGTTTTTGTGTAACTTTGTTATCAAATGTCACAATTTGGGCAGTGTTTTCAATTTAAGTAGTATTGAGAAGTGATAGCAATTAACATGTTCAATAATTACACATTGGAGAAACAATGGAATCATATTTATCAGGTGGTAGAAACGTCCATGCTTACATCAAAGCTCAATTAGGTCCTGTGCATGCATATGAACTTCTTTGATATATTTAATACTGGAGCTTAGTTAAGCTAAGCCAAGCTGAGGTAAGCTGAGCTCGAGAAAATTTTATCCTTTTGTAATAATAAGTGCGCTTTTCATAAGTTTCAAAAAGATGGAATGGCCTAAAGAATCCATGACGTTGCTATTATTGACATGTAATGTTATACCCCTGCAATATTTATTTGTAATTTTAAAGTTTATGATAGAAGTAAGAAGCAGAAACAGTTCCTAATTTTACTTACAAATTAAGTGGTCTAAAGTTTATGAATATGTTATTTCAACTGGGATGCATTATCATTGCAAACTAATACATATAAAGTAAAGAGGAGAGATGTCTTTCCAACACTGAATATATTAATTGAAAGGATGCATATTGCCTGCACAGATTTTAGGGGATTTATCCAATACAAATTGCTCTATTAAACCAAAATGGTGGATGTAAACAAAAAGCTCGCAAGGATCCACGGCCTTTTCTCACTGATATTTATAGGCATAGTGCTTTCTTTGTCATTCAAAGCAGGTCCTACTGTACTATTCTTATGTTATTTTTCAATTGACAGAGAATTCATAGAATACAAGTTTATATCACCTATTTGGGGTTTTTTTCGGACAAGGTTGGTTCATTTCTGACCAATGTCCCCAAATGAATCACTTAGAATTTCTGAAGTGAAATAAATCTCATTATGCTTCATACAAAATGAAATCCAAGAATAAGTTACATGGAGTCTCATGTTGGATTGCTTTTGATAATTACCATATTTTTCATCAAGTAGAAAATATCTTCTGATTAGTCCTCTCTATGATTTGATAACTGCGCTAATTAGTTAATGATGCCTTCATTTTGGATGAGCAGGCTTTCCACAACGTTAAGAAACATAAAAATAAGCTTAAAGTAACTAAGTCTGTGGATTTGTGTATTTTTGAAAAAGTTTTCGCACTTAAAATTGTGTTAAAAACTTTTCACGGTAACCTTTTATGAACATATGACTCGTTTGTCCCCGTATCAAAAACCAAATGCCACCACTTGGAAACTCCAATGACAATGAATGATGCTGGCAGCTGTTGTATTATCAATTCGTTTCCATTAACCGTATGCAATAATTCGGAACAATTCCAAAGGTTTCTATAATTAGAGT
>JBCAUI010019011.1:0-21855 GCA_038406195.1 Haplosyllis anthogorgicola | reverse complement strand
GCAAGTAATACATCTATCGGATTGAGATGAATTCACCTAGAAATACAGACAATACGTCCGAGAGGAATCTTATTAACTTTATCTAGTATCAGATCTTGATCTCAATGCAGATTACATGCAGTGTGCATTTTCATTTGGTTATCTATCAAATAAAATTAAAGCGAATTTATGTGAAGCAATACAGATCTTACTAGTAAACCTACCAAAATATTAAAATATGTGGGTAGATTTCATTCAGCCACAAGGGTGTGTATTACTAACTTGTAGACTTTCAAAGTACCGAGTTGTTCCGTGAAATGGAAAACGCAATGTTTAAATGATTAGGCTAGTTTCCTTAATTTCCGCAAAGTGACAAAAAGACTCTTGTAACGAGGAAGACAATTTTAAATAAAAGTAAACAGTAATAAACAGTAAAGTAAAAAGTAAAGATAAACAGAAACAGGAATTTGCTATTTATAATATAAGTTTCATCTTCATAAATCTAAACAAAGAAGGAACATTCACACCCAGCTGTAACCGATAAATGAACTGATGGGTTTGGATGAGAACCAAAAGTATCATCATTTTAGGCTCCAGTAACTTTTTTGGATCAAACTTAAAGTTTTCTTTGTGTTTACTTCATTTAAGTGGGATGTACACCATGTTTATGTAAATATTATTTAGATGTCGTAAAATGATCCAGATAGACAAATTACGTATCATTAGAGTATGTGGGTCATTTCTCTATTCGTTAGTTTCATCACTTACGACAGTAACTGAGCCTCTTTTCCCTTGTTGTAATTTTTTTCTAAAACCGCCTTGAAAGGGATATGTGCTGAAAAAGGAAAGTTAAAATACCAGTAAGTGTCATATAATGTATCATACAACCCTTGATTTTGAAACCGCCCCTTCCAAACAATGCATTGTAAAACGTCTGAAATATTTGTTAAATATGTTAAGATGTTTATTTAGCCGGATTTCACATGTAACTAAGTCACCTAGAAATCAGCCTGTCAACAGTATCAACATTTATTTGGATTGTTACGCTTTTCCCCCAAGCAGAACCCCAAGCCCCGGGGTAGAAGAAGTTTACCCTGATAACTAACCAGTAACAAAGAAAATATTTCAAATTCTTCAAATATCCCAGGCAACACTATCTTGACCCATTTCGCTGTGGCAAAATCGAACGAACAAACAATGTTTATCAAAGACGCAGAAATTTAAAATGGCAACAAACTCAGTTGCCGTTTACATTGATCTCGATAAAGGTTTCTGACCTTTTTCGCCATAAAATATCTGCACAATGGTGACATAAACCGAAAAACATTTTACGCTACATCAAATTCACCATTAAAGGAGGAGTTTTCATTTTCTTTTTGTGCGTTTTATGTTTCAAGGAATGTCAGTATCTGTTGACTACAAATTTCAGCGCACTTTCTATCCGCATCTACTGATGTTAGACGATCTAATTTGAAACCTAAATGTTGCAGGATTTGCGACACTTTATGTTATTTCTGGCAATCGGAATTAAAAAGAAATTACACAATACTGTTCGTTGAACTTGTTTGCAAGCTCACATCTCACAGCGAGTTAGAAAAACCCTTCACTTTAAAAAGAGCTTTTCAGATGTAAAAATTGAAAACTTAGATACACGAACCTTTTTTGTAGGCTTTCGCTTTTCTAAATTTTGGAATAGTGAGATCTGATTGTAGGATGCTGTGTTTCTTTGTAAAAAATACTTAAGTGTTGAAATCTTGTTCTAGGATGTAACAAAGAATCTTGATCATTGGAAATTTCAATGGACGAACAATTAAATCATTTTGGAAAATTTGTACATTTACGTCTTACCGTTAGCCTGGAGGACACAGCGTGAACTGCAAATGGGTTCTAAATTGAATAACAAACGAGATATTCCAAGAATACAAAGCTGGTGCAGGGTATCAATAGATTCCGTCTCGTATAATCATTCACCTTTCAAAATAATGGGAAAAATCTTTTTCCTGAAAGTGTCTGAAATGGCCAAAATTGCATTTTCCCAAAATCAAGTGTGGAGGGTCGTGCATTCACTCACCAAGTCCAGATGGTCCCCTGTGCACTCACTCAACTTTCCAACATGTCTCTCAAATCTCTAGCCGACACTAAGCTTGACATTTCCAGAATGCACCAGCTTAATTATCAATTGCACTTAACATTTTAACTTTTCTTCTTCTCCTTCCAGGGACATCACAGCCCTGGCTCACCTGGGTGCAGACATCTCGTCGATGGACGAGACTTCGTGCAATCATGGATCCTACCACCTGGGTAGCGTCCTCAGAAAAACCGTATCACCTCCTCCTGAGCAGTGAATCCGCGGTGGACAAATCCTGGTTCGCCATAGGGTACGACCAGTCCCAGCAATACCTCTATTGGTCTGACACTGTGGATCAACGTATTTACAGACAAAAGCAAAATGACTCCTTGATCAGCAGGAATCAGAACTCAATGGAACTGATCTATGAGGGTACTGCCAGTGCTAGTAAGATTAACGGACTAGCAGTAGACTGGTACTCCCATGGTGTGTACTGGACAGATGCCGTTACTAGGTCCATATGCATGACACGAGCCAATCCAGGACGGCAGGATCTGAAGAAAGTCCTGATCAACACTAATCTGGATCAGCCGTCTGGCATAGTTGTCCATCCAGCTCGGGGGTAAGTTAACATAACCTTCAAAATTTCAAGAAATGACCATTTCATTTGTTCTTAGAGGGGAAAGTGAACTTTGAATTTTAATCACTTTTGACCACCTTTAATTTTACCTTGCCCAACCTGACACAGACCAAAGTCAGGGTTGTTAGCCGAGGCCTCGTTAAGAAGTTTTATAGTGGGTATCGGTGGTAATTGGCATACCCAGTAAATTGAGCATGCTCAAAATCCAAAATGAGAGCAAGAATTGCTCTAAAGTGGCTTCAGGCTGATCAGAGAAAAAAACCCGTAGCGTCTGTGACAATAAAATCCGAATTGGGAAAGCCAGATCAATGCAGCCCAGTTTTTAAAAGTTTTGACGATTCTCGAATATCATATCACATCATTATCATGTTCAGTATGTATTAAATAATCCTAATACTGTTGCAGGGAAATGTACTTTGCCGATAAAGGAGCGACTGCAGATGGTTGGAAAATTGAGAAGGCTTCATTACTGGGAGAAAACAGACAAATTGTTCTCAGCCAAGTTCGAAATAGTGGAATAGGCAAACCGGAGTGCCTCTCGTATGACTACACTTCCGACACCCTGTACTGGGTGGATACTCAGGATTACGTTGTCAAATCCTACGATTTCCGGAATCCAGTACGAACCGTTGTATCCGGATTGGCTGCGAGGATAGAATGGCCTGGTATCACCAATTACCAAGTAAGGATCATAGTCTGAGTTATTTTATAACTTAATAAAATCACAGTAGTATGTTATGGGCTTTAGGTTTATTACAAACTTTCTCTATTAACTCAACTAGCCGGTTTTTTCACTTTTCACCAAGGTTTCAAGCTGTTTGTTACGATGGGGCTTGTTGGTTAGTTTGCAAGGCGCATTCAATAGGAAAATCTTGTAATGTGCACAAAGCTGTTTGAAATGTAGGTCCTAGTGTGTTGTTTGCGTAGCAATGTGCTGAAAGTAATAATTAATTTCATTTCCTTATTTCCATCCAAATCTCATGTCAGAATAAAACCCCTACCTCACAAAATCCCGTAATAGGAAAATAAATTTATTGCTGTTTGATTCATTAACGGTGTAAACTGACTGTATGGTAATTCTGAACAACAATGAGATGATTTACACTTCCGTTGTTGCACCAGATAGATAAAAAAGGACTCCTCCTATCACTCCGACCCTTCTCCTACAGAGGAGTATTTTTTCAAATTTCATAAAAGTTTTATTTTAAGACTGAACAGCTTCCAAAATTCCTATAAATTTGGAAACGTACAGAATTAAATGGGAAACAAAAGAACTTCACGTTGTGCTTTTGATCTGCTATTGTTACAAAAATGATAGGACTTTCATTCTCCGATCGTCTTCAATTGTACCTTCAGAAGGAGCCTTAAGTAAACCTTATACAAAAATGAGCATTAACTGAGTTGGTCCTTATCTCATAACCTTGATCACGTTCTGTCAGAATGATGTAAAATAAACATGCACAATTTCAAACTCTAGTTATCCCAAGTGAAATTTTTATTTCACAACCAAATGGAAATGCGTTGTATGTTTGGCTATTCTCAACTATCAATATATTGAGATCAATTCAATCACCATTAAAACCACATATATGTAACTATTTCTGACCAGTCGGGAACCGCAATCAAACCCTTTTGTATACGTGCACCTAATTTACCTCGATTCACAATAAATATATGTACATTGAACTCAATCGAAACGTTCATGTTAAAAGGTTCCATTGTAAAAATGCTATGTACTCAATCATAGAGAATGTCCCATGTCATGACAGTTACCTGTTTAGATACATTTAATGTGGTAAATCACAACAGACAGAGAGTAGGATTTCTCTACTTAGTTAGATATTGAGTAATTTTAGATAAAGTCTCGTTTCGTTTGTTAAAGGAAATGTAAATGCAAACTTTAATAAATGATAGATCAAGTGCAAATCGTAGAAGAAAGCATTAACGATAGATGCGAAATTACATTTAATTAATTTCAAAACGGATCTTTGGGTAAATAGATTATGTAAGTCCTGATGTGTTTGTTTGTGTATTAGATGTCTAATAATGTCTGTATGCCTGTTTTCCGTCGTTTGCTCGTCCACGTCCGCCCCTGATATGTACAAAAAATATAAGATAGAGCTTCAGTGCGCTACATATTACTCAGCATTTGAACTCCACCTACACAGATTACTCAGCATTTGAACTCCACCTACACAGGAGGTAGAAAAAATATACGGTAAAAACTTTTTTTATACCAGTAAACAAATATCATATGGCAAATATAAAACATATGTTTACTTGGCATTAGTCATAAACTTATTCAATTAAGAAGGAGGATATTTACCATAAGTTAAGGGCTTTAAACAAACAAACAAACAACTCTTAATTCTTTGAATGGTTATGGAAATGAAATCAACAGCATAAACACGAACCATATCCCATTTTTTATCAGTAGGTGTAAATTTTACGATCTATTTGTTTCATTCGATTTCAATTGTTTGTTTAAGTATACAACTAATCACTTTGCCTGGGTATCAATAATATTTATTGAAATCAATAGAGTATCAATAGTCTATTGTTGTCAATGGGAACCAATTTACTCCTCCATTTAATTTAATGAACACTGAATTATTGATTTGAATTCTACAATGGGGCAGCCGAAATGTTGGTTCAGTAAATTTGTTAATGTCAGACATTGGTATTATTTATAATTGAACACCATACATGCATGTAATGGTGACAACGAACACACTAAATGTACTCAAACATATAAATCTAGAAAGAGAGGAGTGTGCTCAAAGAACTCAATGTGCTATGTCGTTTCCATCAATCTATTTCAGATTTTATGCAGTTTACTACCTTCAAAATTCAAAATAACCTATTTTTTTCTAAAATTTTAAAAAAGCAGAAATTGTCATCCAAAATGAAGGCGGGAAAATTTATCTGGTTTTCCCTACTTTTGTGTAAGCGGGATACGTATTGTGCTGTTACCGTATATAGTACAATGAAGTGATTGGCAAGTGTACCTCCTTATCTCGTGTACCTCATGATTAAACGTTCGTTTCCTGTTCGACTACAAACCCTATACCACAAAATACTCTCACTGGTCTTGAATGCGTTTGCAATATGCCGTATGTCCAAAATTGCAGTACCAGGTAACGGGGATAGAATTCCACATGTTGCACCCGTAAAATAATAATTCTTAAATAACCTCGATCCAGAAAAAAACATTTAAAATTATATCAACAATTATATGCACATAGTAAAGGACAATTGACCTTACCAACAATAACTCAATTCTATTCATCTGCCAAGTAGTACAACTTTGTAACCCATTAAAGCTTAGTTTGAAAACGAGCTTTGATATCCCACTGTATCAAGTTGGCTATTTAGTACATGTATGTATGCCATTTTTCTTCACTTTTCACAAATTCGTCCGGATGTTTCGTAAAACACCAGACAAGCAGAAACACATTTTTAATGGCATCATATTCTTTTCAACGCTTTCCTGGTCATTCGCTCTTTCAACCCCCTTCGTTAACAATTTTTATTGTAAAAAATCCCCTGTCTGTTGCAGAAACAACTGTGATGTGCACTCATTTTCAATAAAATCATACCTTTAAAAGGCTCTGCTTTCAGAAGCCTTTCACGAGGGTGCATTTTTTTACCTATAATAAGGGTGTCCTGTGCACACCACCAACACAACGTGGAATCATTTGTTCACACACTGTATGAAATAGGATTCTCCCCAGTTTCGGCAGGTTGGTCTATGTGTGCAGGGCTTCTAATCTATTTACATTTGCTTTCATTGTAGGATTACATATTTCTGTCGGCTCAGGCTGATCTACAGATTCACGCGTACAGAAAGCAGGACGGTATGCTGATCAAGAAATACACGGTGGACGCGACCCCTCACCACCTCGTTATAGCTGGGCAGGTCTCAGATCCCCCGTCAGGTCAGTTTGACGTTTATGGTGCCACTGGTGCTCTCTTTTTCGGACGTGATGGGATTCTGCACAAAGGTTCCATGTTAGGCTGGATCTATTACTTGCACTTATTACGTGCTGACGACTGACTAGCTGGCTACAATTCCCATGTGACTTTTGATTGCTCAATATGAATACACACTGAGTATGGGTGTTAGCAGGCAGCTGTCTACACTTCTTACTGTTGGTACCAGTTAAATGAACAGTCCATATCTTTGCAAGTCATCATTTCCAGTTTAAAGTGAACAATGAAGAAACTATGCAACTTAAATTACTTTACTTTGGCTAAAATTTGAAAATCCACCATAGCTCTGATATCATTCAACAAAGTTGCAGGAATTTTCTAGAGAACTGCTATTGTGGCGGATTTCGGTTAATCAGAATGATTTAAATTATTTTGTTCAAACACCCAAAAACTTTGTATTGGCTAGAAGTATGTATAAATATTATATAAATAAATAACAGATATTTGACCACAAAGAACAAACAAAGATTCAAATTAATAATTTCGTTAGATACTCTTTCAAGACAATACACCAAATTTAGCAACAATGTACGAAAACATATTTTATCTCACGAAACTAGAAAATAATTTTTCGACTTTCATAATTCTACGAACAAAATTAGATCAAAGTTGGATGTAATTTATATTCTTAAATAGTTATGAACTTTAGAAAGGTCAATGAAAGGTCAAAACAGTTTTAAAAGGTGTTGCTTAAATTCAGCTGTACTAAGATTAGCCATTCTTGCCAAGATTGGTGTGGACAAATTCCAAAAGTCTTACGGACAATCAATTATCTCACTCGCACTCAGCTTGATTCCAACTGGGGATTAGACACTAATAACAAAGAAATGTTGGGCGGTTGACAACATTTAAGTTCATCACAAAGAAATAGTGCGAAGACATAAGGGACTTACCGAAGACCTGCTTGAAATAGAAATTCTCACATGTGGCAATAAACAATTTGAATTTAAAACAAAATGTGTAGATCTCCATTGAAGATCTCGACCTGTTTTAAATTTAACTTCTACATGCTAATTCCGGATATTTATCTTCATTTATATTTCATTTTCCATTTATTATCTATCTTCAGATTGTGTCAAGATGGAGTGTGAACATTTCTGTGTGAGTTTAGGCAACGGTAGAGGTCAATGCGCGTGTGCCGATGGTTATTACATAGAACTCGACGGAAAGAGCTGTTTGTGTGAGTACATTTGTAGGCTTCATACCTTTAAATTCTTCTTATGTTTTATACGTGTGCGCGCCTTTGTGTACATTTTCTTTTTCTGTATTTCAGCTGTTGATCCCGCGTACATCTACAGTAGAGGGCGCTCAATATGGCATGCTGACGTCACAATCCCCCAGAATGCACCGCGAAGAATAGAAATGATGCTAACCCCTTTTATCACAGATGTACAACAAGTGCAGGCACTTGCTTTTCATTACAAGTAGATATCGCTTATCCTTGATCATTTCATGTAAAAAGATCTAAAAATACAGATAAAATCTTCTATGATTCTGTCATATTTACAAAAAAGATAACGATCCAATAGAAACCATATTATTGTTAATTTAAAGGATTAAAAACACGAAATAAGATGAAAAAGTGCTCAAATATCTTGAGAACGTACTTGTCTTTACTTGCAGGAAAAATTATTTATACCTAAACGACATAGTAGAAGATGTTTTGTACAGGAACGTTCCTTTAGAAAGTTCCAAGGAAGAAATCACTGTCAACACACGAAAAGTCGAAGGTAAAACCCAACACTTTCTACAATACTTCATTTCATGCATGAAAGTAAAGTACGTTTTTCCTACTGAATTGGTCTTGTGTAATATTTGTTCAAGAATAGAGAACAAAGCCTATTTTTGCTACTTGGGAGGGCCTCAAATTTCATTTTCTAAGTCTATGTTTTTAGTGTCTAGTCTTGTATTGTCCTGAACACATGTCGTCTCTTTCGCTGCCTCTACAGTGTAGCTTTGACACTCTTCAACAACATCATAGTTGCCTTTCCCTGATTTCATTAAAAGCACTACCTTTATGTATGAACTGAATTACGTTTATTGAAAACGTGCGACAAATACAAGCTCAGTTTAGTGATAAATCTATTGCACAGTCATGGAGTTAAAGTTAATTTATTAATTGTATACAGTACAATTGTACTCCACATGTATTTTGCCCTTAAACTCCCCAAGTAGGAATTCACCAGAGTTTCCCCAAACCTTCATGTGAGTTGTCTTTTACCTCATGGTGATGAGATCTTCATCACATGCTGGGACAGCATCCCATCGCTGTCCTCTTGCATGCTCAAGGTTAGTACCGGAATAAATTTTACACCTTGGTTTGGTGAGGCTGTGATTTACCGAGACATTCTTTTGGATGTTTAGCTATAAGTCAAGACGTACATAGGGCAGGAGTCGTTATGATTAGACATTAGTTGCAAATGACGGAATCCGTCACCATCCTATTCAAAGGACCTTAGTTGGACACGAACATTACATCTCAACTTTCTGAAGAAACTTTACATATTTCAATGGCTGAATAGAGTTTACTACATCAACTAGAGAAAGATAATGCTCTAACCAACTAGGTGATCTCCCCATTTGTTATCCTAAACCCAAGGTATTCTGGAAAAGTCCAACATAGTCTATTGCACGATATATACTATTGCGAAAAAAACCAGTTTACTCGGCCAATGCACAGAAGAAATATTTTAGGAGATAGTTAACACAATTGCATAGATACCAAAGTGTATAACCGTATCAGTAAACTGGTGGATATTTAGAAGGCTACCACTTTTCTTCGTTTGTACACTATAAAGATTTAATAGCCAGCTAAAATGCAATTATTCCTCAAAGTAACACGACATATTTAACAATAATAGACATGCAATGGCAAAAACATACCAAAACAACAGTTCGAGGGGAATTTTCTTCAGGTTCAAATTAGAATAAGGGTAAAAATACAGACGACGATATTTCTGGCTATCAGAGAGTACGTTGTGCACGAATCATTGCGGCTAGCAGCGTGACACCAAAGTTTGAACATGCTACAAAAAACTGTTGGTTCTCGCCAGTCCATCATGCATACTCTATTTGTTCTGCCTGTGTTGCACTAAGATTACACGGTATTGCAGGGGAATGATAAACGCTCAACAATAAAAAAGGTGGCTACTTTTTAGGAGCCAGGTCAGTTAAAGAATTGGAAAAACTATTGCTGAAATTGTTGCTCATGTGCTCATTGCAGATTTACTTTATGCAATTTAAATAAGTTTATTACGTTTAACTGATCAAAATTTAAATATATTTTAAATTTTTTAAAACAAACAACCACCTTAAGTATGTGTGATCATGTCTACCATTACCTTAGCACGACACAAATATCAAATAAACAGGTTTACTACAGGATTGACACAATGAGGATTTGTAATATAAATCTCTGCACACCAAATATATTTTGTGTTGGTCATCCGAAAAGTCAATACACTTCAATATTACTCATTCCCGAAACATTCATTTTATTGGTTTAATGAAGACAATACTCGTATGAATTGTAATGTGGTGGTTTTGGGGTCAAGGACTTTCAGAACAAAAACTTTAATTGGTGTGTGATCTTCACTAATAGAACACAAACACCTGTTGTTTACAATTGCAATAAGACAATTGGCCATTTTAAAAGAAATGGAGTAGGTGTTTGAAACATTTGAAAAAGTGAAACAATAACATTTCACGCTGTGTTTATCAGTTGATAGTGGTGCGTGTTCCTGTGAAACTGTGTGCCTGTGCCAGGTTCATTGTGAGTAGAGTGATTAACGAATAGTAGTAATGTTTATAAATTTCTTTATTATAGTTTGCTTATTGGTGTATAATGTATGTGTGTATGCAACACAATACAATCTGCAAAATCATAGGTGTCTTTGACAGCTTTAACTTTTAGTTCTGGTAAATAATAAGTTCCATTAATAAGTATATAGGCAACAGAGCACTTTGTTAAAAAGGATGAGTCAAACGTCACTCTCCTCTGCAGGTGTAAAGGTCCTGCCTGCTCCTGTGTTCAAAAGTTCCTTTGTGTAAATATAAAAGTTCAAATGCATAGATGCATCTGGCAGCTACGTCAGCCATGTAGATAAATATGTTGTAAAGTGTTCCCAATAATAAGTCCTACAACATAAAGTCCAGGTGCACCATTCTCAATCCTTTAGCTCCTAAAGGATTAACCAACTGAGACCACACCCACACTAGTTCCCCTTTAAGTGCTCTGTCCAGGTCTGCTCACTTGCAGCAGAGAGGAGGCTTTTATATGAAGTCTTATCTGGATGCCATTTGAGTGATGGGTCTATTAGACATTGCAGGTGTTACCCATCGCTGATTAGCAAGGTAGCCAGATAAGAAAGGGGTATTGTTTAGCAAAGTGAAAAAAGGTAGGACATTATTATCTGGTGCTTATGTGAAAGTTTTATGGGGGTGGGTATGGTAAGAAAATAGGATACAGCAATAGTTTTTGCTACTACCCACAGGAATTCATGATATCTTGCCTTCATATTGATAGATCAGTGTATTTCTAAGTGTTTCTATTTTGCACATATTTATTAGGGTTTGGGTTAAAAAAATGTCATTATTCGATTGCAAATGGGAATAAGTGTCATGAATCTCGAAATATGGTGCATACCAAGGTAATATCCAGTTGGTCATGGCACACAAGGGAGTAAGCACAATAGCTTTGAAACATACCAGCATAAATCCGAAACAGAGGTTCCAGTTGTTCCATGAAATGAACCTCGATCAACGATATTCAATGAGAATCATCCTGGCGGCTAAAGAGTCTATCGCTGGAAGAGTGAACAAGTTTGAACAGAGTTTACAGCCATGCACCCTGACCTTTCCTACCTGGTTCCTGGTGTTTTTTGAGCTCATGGATGTTTTAGGTTACCCATCAAAGAAGTCTATCGACGCATGCGTGACAGACTGAAAAAAGAAGAAAGAAATTTTTGCTAAGTTGTCTCGCTAATAGAGTTGTAATAACCGTACATTGTTGTATTTCGGAGAACCATGGTGCAGCCAGTTTTTATGACTGTTACCTACATATAGCTATCAGTCTGGTGTTTTTCGAATGTGCAGTAAGAACCCAAATGGTTATTGGCAGGACTTGTATCTTTTCAGTAGTACACTGATACTTACAGGTACCAGTGCCTCTGCTATCAGTACTACGATACATATGGTACCATTTCTGTGGGTGAAGATAATGTGACTCATTTACTTACTGGGCCATATATCCTGGCAAGTCTGCATTAGATAAAGATGCCAATGAAATAAATTGATCCCTGGACAAAAAGTCCAGTAAGACCCACTCGTAGTCAGTTCATAAGATGTGTCTGAATACTATTGGTAACAACATGAAGTAACTTTCATGCTCGTGGTACCACCAACGCCTACAAATATAAAGCCGCAAAATGGCTAAATTTGCTGCCACATTTAATTTGTAATATTGTAATAAGGATAGAAACAGCCATTAGTTCTTTGGCGTTGAGTTATGATATCAAGCTAATTACAAAAAAGAAGCGGCTCACAAAAGTGCTGAAAGTATTTTATCATTACGATAACTGATTTTACAAGGAAGATTCTGTGTTAAATGTAACCGAAGCGTCATCTCATACCTTCCTTTTTCTTCTGGCAGCAAGCGTCACAGTCCCATCTCCAGCACCAGTATATCACGATTGCACTGCGCCACTGGTACCTATGCTTCCGGAAATTAGGATCTTTCGAGGCAACTTGATAGCAAAAATCTTCCACTATATCTTAGAACAACAACATTCCATGCTGAGCTAGTAATGCTTTTTGTTTCCAAATTGTCTCAAACTGAGCTACTGTCTGGTTTGGTAATATGTCCTTGTACCGTCCTAGCGAGATGGCCAATCATTACTATTACATTTCTATTGTATATTTTTAGGAATGACTGTAAACTGGATTACGGATACGTTATACTGGGCGGATTACGAGTTGCAACATATTATGTGCTCACAATTAGATGGCAGATACCACAAGATACTGGTGGAGAATACTGCAGGCATCCGAGGAATTGCTGTGGATGCCATACACCAGTAAGTGCATGGTTATTTAAAACAAGTTAATATGCTTGGCTTGAGTGTATTATGTAATGATCAGTAACACCGTATGACTCTTAAATTCTGATAAAGCTAATACTAATACTAACTATTTTACCAAATACAGTTAAACTTGTGTTGGGAGAACTTCCTTTTGGGCGAACTCAAAGCAATTGACGAACTACTTTATGATCACCAAATTCATTTTTACCATTAATTTTACACTGTTTTGGGCGAACTCCTTGTCACCCACGAATAGTTTCCCTTTCACGGTGGGTAGTTTGCCCAAAACAACCTTTACTGTATTATATAGCAATAAAATTTCCAGATTTTAAACTTGGCTTATTGGTACTTCGTTTTCAACAACATTTTTTTTTTGTGAACCATTCAATAGTTTCACGTTACATTCTTTATTCTTTACAGCAAGTTGTTTTGGGTTGTGGATGACGACCGGACTAAAAGCATCATGTCCAGTAATCTGGATGGGTCTAATCCAAAGAGACTATTGACACAAGACGACGTGCATCAGCCACAGGGAATCAGTGTGGATCCTAGGACATCTAGGTATGATGAAACGTTTCTAAGCCAAATAAAAAAACATAAACCAGAACTTGTCTTCGACTATTACAAGTCATGAAATTACTATTCAAATTTAAGCGATCAGCTTGAAACTCAATTGGTACTGGACGCTTAACTTTTGATAGTAAATTCATGACCTGAAATACCATTAAATTGAAACATATGTTAGGAAAATTACAAGCACAAAAATATTTCTTGAAAAAAGAAAAAGAAGAAAGCACTGACAATGAAACAGTAAAATAGTTAAATTCCAATATGAGCAGACGATACAAATCGATAGGTCAAATGAGACTAATGTTATCATCTGATGTTATCAATAAACAAACTTTAACGTTTCTCATGATCTTTTCCAGGGTATACTGGACTGATAGAGCAGATAATAGAGTCTATTCAACGGATCTCAGTGGAAGCGGCAAACGCATTGTTATAGTTGGAAATTATTACACAGATCCAAATGATCGGTTCTATGGAGTTACCATTTTTAAGGTTTGTTAGTAATCTTCTCCCGAACAAATCGTTCGTCCCGGTTGAAAATAATTAGAGATTTTCGAATGCACCTGAGGTTTTTAAAGTCTGTATTTGTTGTGATTATTTCAACAGATATTGATTTCAAACAACGACGTTCTAGAACAGTTTTAGATGGATCATCAGATCTCTGACTCTGTAGCAAACAAATATCAAACCTTTTCAGCTCTGTAAAACTGCCAACATGTAACATGTCTGTTTGAATTTCTTATCCAATTTAGGAATATACAACTTTCACCAGTGGAGCACAGGATCTCATGTTCGGAATACAGAATCAACAAAATGCAGATTATTTTCCAAACGACATTCTGACTGATGTTCAAGCTCAAATGAGGCCCAACTACGGACAGCCTGATGTGCGAGGAACATATGATGTTGTTACATTCGATAGTTACATGCAGCCAAGTACAGAAGGTGAATATTTATGATTTATCTACAAACCTGAATAATATCTTAATCCTTAGTACTTTTTACATACGTCAAAAATTTCACGTTGGAATCATTCATTTTCTTATGCCTTAGGGAGGTAACTTGCAGCCCGATTTCAATTTCTTTAAATAAAGTGTGCATCAAAAATAACATTACTTCTCCTGACAATTCTCCTGTCAAAAACTTAAATGACCAATGTGGATATTACTATATTTGGCTGGTGTAGAAATGGAGTATAATTTAACTTAAAATCCAAGAAACAATCTGAAATTTATAAACTAATTTACATTGTGGTTTATTTTTGAATAATGATGTTGTTATCTGTTTCTCTAGCTACGGATGTGTGCAAGAATTCCAACTGTCAACAGCTTTGTTTCCCTGTGTCTTCTGCAGCAAAATGTGAATGTGCCATCGGATTCACGTTAAATGAGGATGGTTATTCATGTGATTCAAGTACGCACATTAATGGTTTCATGCAAAACGAAACCACATATTATCGCCATCTAAAGTTCAGAATCAATAACTAAGATTCAATGAAATTCCCATGATATCGAACTAAGAGCATCAGCTGTAATGTCCAAAAAGTGTAGAATAAATCACTTGATGTTGCAAAATAATCAGCCACATGCGTTGTAACGACATTGAAGTTTGCATTCGGTCAACTATCATTCAATGGCAAAAAATACGCAGATTTATTTATAATAATAATAACAATAAAAAAATGTCGATGACCTAAATTGGTACTGAGATGACGGTAGTTTGTCTAAAGGCCGGCTTGGTCACTGCTGATTTAACCGTTGATTCATAGGTAGATAAAAATTTCACACGTACGCCATCATTTTGCAGATCTTCTGGAGACTGATTTTGTTGTCTACACTGACCCATACCACAAGCAAATTTACATGCAGGGGTTGTACACTGACACCCCAGAAGGAATCCTGCTCCCCAACATGGAGTACCCCGTCAGCATGGATCTGTCCTCAACAGGCCAGATGTACTGGATCGACAGGAAGGCCGGTGTCATTCAATCCAGTACAATCCTGGAAAAATCTCAATTGGGACAGTCGGCTAAGCTACTGAGACAGATACCATCAGGTTGGTAACTGAATGCTCTAACCAGAAGAGAGAGCGTTAAGCGCACTTTACATTTTGCAGTGGATGAAATATTTCTTTTTAAGACCCAAAATACATGTTGTTATTCATTTAATTTCGATACACCATACATCACGCAGTTAAACCATATGTCAGCTAAGACATCAAGAGAAATAAGCACAATTTAAATTTACGATTTTCTTGGCATCAAAGCTGGTCGGAATCACAGAGAAACGTTAAACTATGCGTCTGACAAGGTGTTGACTAGCATTTTGTTGTTTTGGGCGGGAGATCTAAACATTCGAGGATGTCCTTTGCATTGTAATTTGCCTCAAAAATTTCGGAACTTTTGTATCTAGGTTTCACTCCTGAGACGCTGGTTCTGGATGAAAAGGGAGGACGCCTGTACTACACGGACAGTGATGGTAACGCCATCTACCGGATGAACCTGGACGGCAGCGACCATGACGCCATCATCAGCGGTGTGGGACGGTGCACCGGTCTAGTGATAGACCATGAGAAGGAGTGAGTTTAGCAAATAATTGTGTTGAAGGGAAATGGTGACTGCAAAACATAAATTAATAGGTGGATCTTTGGTACAAGTGTGAGAGCACGAAAACCTTAGGCACGAACTTCAAACAGATTCTGCATTGTTGGTGTCGTTATTTGCAGCAAAAACTCCTCTGGTCCCTGCAGTAAAAATATTCCGCTGATCTGGTTATGGCTAAGTCTTCATAATACGGCAGTCCGCTCTGAGTGCTATTGCTGGTTAACACTGCTTCTTTAGGTTAACTTTAAAGTCCCAGTGAGGACTTGGAGTAGCTGTTGAAGGTGCATAAGCTGAGCTCCAAATGCAAATCTTTTTGTAGCCTCGTAGACTGTCTGGGATTTAACCCGTTTTTCACAAGGGTGCACCCAGCATTTGCGTCAGAATTTCACAAATATTGTTCCTTTACTTTTAGACTGTTATTCTGGTCCGAGTTGAATGCCCGCTTGATGATGGCTAACCTTGACGGCACTGAGCAGCAGGTTCTCAGCCAGGATAGAGGGCTGCTCGGAGACAACCCCAGGTCCCTCGCCTACAGACCCGAAGGTAAGAAAACTGCACCGCTATTAAAATGTATGCATCAATTAATAAACTCAAGTAAACTACTATCTACACACTGAGTAGCAAATTGTAAGCAGTTTCCATTGCCTGGACTTTCAAGTCTTGAGAGGTGACAATATTACCTCCAAGATAAGAGTAGTACTGAAACCTGAAAGCAGTCTTCTTCATCATTGTCTGCACGAGTTTATTTTTCTATGATGTGGATGTCAAGTAGTTTATACCCAAGCCCTCATCCCACCATATAGCATATGTTTGGACAAATTTGCAACATTATTCCCTTCCATTTTCCGTTCATGGAAAAAGAACGCTATTTAGAGCTGATATCTAACTTTTATGCTCCACTTGGTCCAAGAAAAAATTATCATTAGTGGATCAAACGGGGTGATTAAAGGGATATTCACTCCGTGTAATTCTTTCTTTTAGCAGGTGTTTTGGCAGCTATTCCAACTTAAATTTCGCCATAGCTCGCATACCACAAGTTAAAGACAGGACTGTCTCCTAATCCAGCTTCGTATCAGTGACGTACAAATAAATATGAATTTAGGTCCGGTTAAACCACTTCTAAACTACTTCTAAACAAACTAGTAAAACCATTTCTTTTATTCCAGATGGCATGTTGTACTGGGCCGACGAGTTGACAGGCAAAATACGATCTTACAACACAACGTCCAAACAAACGGCGCATCTGTTCCGTGACCAGCGCTACTGGATCATCTCTCTGACGGCAGATCTCAACTATCTTTACTTCACAACACAAAATGAAAAGTATAAATTTTGAATGAAATACCTCGTGATTTAATATTAAAAGTTTTCTACTTTCTGCTGCCGTATCCAGAATCAGATCAGATAAGTCAGATCAGCTCTAATACGGCTGTGTTAAAAAGACGGTTGTTTTGATAGTGACTTCAGCATTTGTAGCTTGAAGCAATTCAAAGAAGTTTCACACAAGAAGACATAAATGTTTAAATATTTACCATTATCAATCTCTTGTATTGCAGAGGTATATTCAGAATTAAGCGAGCTGGAGATACCGAGGCAACTGTTTTAGGACCTCAAATTTTCGCTAGAATTACGGATATCAAAACATTCCAAGGAGTACTCAAAATAGGTAATTAAACTTTTTCACTGTCACCCTTTATGCATGAAGGATGTTGTTATTCTTACCCTCACACCCTCTACAGCTCCCTTCCACCACAATTATGCCATCCCTTTATTTTCCGACCCCTGATCCTCTACCTCTGCAGCCTAAGGTTTATTTCACGCGCACAAAAATATTTTTAAAAGTAGAACTGAACAACCCATGCTCCAAAAAAACAACACCAACTGTGTGAATGAACACCACCACCACCACCACCACCACCAACAACAACAACAACAACAACAACAACAACAACAACAACAACTGTGTTTATTGAAATGCACTGTTTGTTCTCGATTGCTTACATTAACATTCGTTTTTTTCCATTTCAACAGTTCCTGTGATCGGTCCTGGGTCTGACTTCCCGTGGCTTTACATCGGGATCGGGGTGGCCGCGGCAGTCCTACTTCTCTTCATCATCGCTATGGTCGGACTGTGCGCAGCAAGACGAAAGAAGAAGGTGCCGCCTGCATCGCCAATAATCGGATCCGATACATCTCATTATGATAATAACGTTGAACACGAATACGCCAACGTAACTAGCGCTACGACAAATGGAACGGCGAATGGTACCGCCGTGCCTAATGGCATCCCGCCCCCGCCAGCCGCCCCTCCACCCGCGCCACCTGTGGATGAGCACGCCCGGGTGCACTACACGAACAACGGGTACACACCCGACGAGAACGGGTCAGCGACAACGACGTTAGGCCCCGCAGTGGCGGTGCTACCAGCCGGGCCCGTCGCCAAACCAACCAGGAAGACCCGTTTCAAGAAGAAGGACAACCCCCCGAAGATTGATCCCAATGACTTCCAGCTGGGCGAAGACCAGAAAGTTGCCACTGTGATACAGCGCCTTGCACATAGACTCAGAAATCGCTTGTCCTCTGTTCGTTTCAGCGGTGTACCAGTGCCTCCAGGCGGTGACCAGGAGAACCATGTGCCGGAATACGATCCCGAGGCTGCCGATGGGGTGCCAGGAGGCCCTGAAAGGGGTAAAGGTCCTGGCCCCAAGAAGAACATTACGTACCCTCCTCAGTTACACAGGCCTCCCAGAGGCTATGCTCCAGCATCCCATTCTGTGCCTCTTGGAGCTCTAAAGAGCAGTTGGGGTCGAGGCAAACATGCAAAAGTTATGGGTAAAAAGAAGTAACGTTATTTTTAGTCTACCTTAGAAGCAGTCAATTCAGATTGATTATTCTTGAAATGCATGATCTGAGAAAAATAATTTCAGTTTATCATAAGGTGAAATGTTCATGGCTCTTCAATTTGGGAACAATAGAGTCACTTGTGTTTTCATTGGAGTTACAGTCCAGCGAGGAATTCTATTGTTCACAAAATGAAACATAAGCCATGAACTGAAGCAAATAGGCATATTATGAAATATGTGTAATTAATACGTAAATACAGTTTGTTATGTAATTTCATTATAAATCATGTGCGTATAATTTTCAGTGCTCAGACTCAAATAAATCATAATGTTGGTATTAGAATGTTATCCGTTAGAAAACAAGATAACGCAATTTCCACTACAGTAATGTTGAATATATATGATATATTTACATGTGTGAATGTTAATGTTAGAAAACACGACTAATATATATACACATGTGACTGAAGTGACTCAAATGACTGAAATGACCCTGAGTGCAAATCAACTAAAATGTCGTGTTATTAATATCATCAGAGTATATGGATACACTTATATATAGTTTCACAGCATATATGTGTATAAAATATCATAAAATCACGTCTCTGTAAATTACACAATTAATTGATGACTCAATGTGGCACCCACAAGTATTATACAATTGCAATCTCCTTTTGCAATCAAAATAAAAATCTTGGAATTCACGGCATACTCCCACACTACAATTCCATGACACTTTCAGTAGATGTAATAGAAATTGAAAACGACTATTCTGTAGGTGCTACTGCCAATGATTGTACAATTGTTACGTTTGATGTATATGTTCATTATATTTATTAAGTACAAGGTAAATGTAGCATAAAGCTTAAACTAATACACTTCCAACACACGTATTTGAGATCAAAATTAGATTTATCAAATATGTGGAATGTGACCGTTTTTGACAAAGTATGAAGTCACGTTCTTTTTACATTCAAACAAAAACTTAGCCTAAAAATCTCACGTGCAATTATAACAGGGTAATTCTCAGTTTTTGACCAGCATGTAAAGTCTAAATGGATATACATTGCTTCTGAATTTATATTGGATTCGTTATGTTTCAAGCTTTTACGCTTTCCAGTATGTACTGCAAAATTTGGATTAACATGCCTAGGACTAGAAAAACTAACACAAAATGTAGTCACAATGTGACATCGATATTATGGCCATTCTGAAACAAAAATCGGTGCTTAATGACCAGGGGTGTGTTGCACAAAATATTGCGTGCCTTTCTACACGAATGAAAATGTATCTCCAAAAACCATTTCAATATTCAAAACCATCATCTAGTAACCATTACAGTACTTAGCCAATTGATGATCACAAACAAAAAATGGGCTAATTACTATGCATTTTACTATTTTATTGTTCATGTCTTCCACCATGTTGTAAATATCAATCTAACTTTTTGATAAATAATTATGTCCTCAAAGGGAAGGTATTTTCTTATCAAATAGATTAAATTTTTTACCTTTTATTTATTATGCCTCTTTCTTCTCCACTTTCTCTGCTGTTACAAATTAAAAATTTCGCGCTTCTGACATGCTTCTGACATGCGCATTCAAGATGTTCGAAGATGTCTCTCCCTTGAGTATAAAGCGTCATATTGTAAAGCGTCATACATACATGTGAGCTTTCTTCCAACCAATACCGTTGCAATCTGTAACATATGCCATTCATAAGCTAAACGATTATAGTATGTGCAAAACCGTGTGTACATGGAATACTCAGTTTTATATTATACAATTACTTTTTGAGAGATGCATTGCACGGTATACATGATACACTTGATCACATTCCCCGAAAAAACAACACAGTTCCACAGAATTTAAAATTTACTGTTTTACCAATTAATCACAAATTTTCATGATATTTTTGTCAAATTATATCTTTATGAATGCAGGTTATGATGAAGGTATAAAATGATATTTGTTGAAATTTTTATCAAGGTGTCACTGTCCTTTTTAGATTTTGTGGAATTTGAAAGGCTAATTTTATTGTACAGTATTCCTGCGAAATAAAGTTATATGTTTACATAATCATCAATTTTATACGTGTTATTTTTCCTCAAAAAGGAACGATTAAAAAAATTGAATTGCCATAGCCCAAGCGTGACCCGGCGATGCTGGCATTCAATCAGTAGCGCTGCATTGCAATCAGTAGTGCCTCATACACGGATGCCGAATATGCGTAATTTTCAAAACGTGTTAGTTGGAATCCATGTAAATCGAATCCAGAGTTCTATATATTTCCCATTTTTAGTAAAATATTAATGAATGAAATAATGAAAAATGTCCATGAATAAAAGTACAAAAGAGAATTTCTTATAGTTTAACTATATTCTCTCTGAAATCACTCAGGCCGAAACCAGGGACTTCCTTTTCTGAAGTTAATCTTGTACCATTGAGGAGGGACACTTTCTGGCAAAATATGGCGATGCTTCTTCTCTGGAATAATTACAAGTATCTATTTCTTTTATTTGACTCGTTTACCCTGAAAAAAGTTTTAAAATCAGATACATCAAGCTTATTTTGAGACAATAGGAAAACACTTGTTTTTAATGAGGTGAATTTCTTATTACACACTAATGACATTTTTTGATCAAGATATAGTAAACACAAAGGTCTACATGTAAACTACTCATCTTCATGTGAAGATAGATATGCACAGTGTGCCATCGCACACACAGGGCTTTGGTATCGTGTCGTGACATGTACTTGTCCATTCAAAAATCAAGCTTCCATTCAAAATATCGCAGATCTGACCTCACCAAAATAAAGTTGTAAAATTAGTACCGGCAAATGCAACCAAGACAAGTTTGAGTGCGCCGGCCCCGTGAGCACAATGAAATATAGTTTAACTGTACCCTGAATAGTCCCAGATCCAGTTAATGTCTTTTTATTTCAAAATTCCTACTAAAACCCACGAAACAGACATGAAAATGGCTAATGTGAACACAATGGCAAAATAAAAAAGACATTAACTGGATCTGGAAATATTTCTGTACCAGATAAACTATATTTCATTGCAAAATTCCTTCT
>JBCAUI010018900.1:0-21856 GCA_038406195.1 Haplosyllis anthogorgicola | reverse complement strand
GGATATAGGTGCATATGTGTGTAAGATATGAAGTCTCTATGATCAATAGTGTGCTTAGGGCAGCTGTGCACAGACGACGACAATGACAACGCCGGATGACGACAACTCCGGACGACAATGCCAGACGACGGACAATTCATGATTCTGTAGGCTCTTTGGCATGTACGCCAAATGAGCCATAATCAAAAGTCCTTGAAACAGAAAGAGCGAGTGAAGCGAAATGAATCATTTAGCAACAATTTCTGATTTGCCAATAAATAATGTAGGTCCAAACAAAAAAATTATGGCAAACGAAAGAAACGTCCTGACAATTTGATCCTTCTTTACTTTATTTGTAACGGAATAATTCTATAACATATCGTGTTGCAAACAACGTAATTAATTTTATGAGCTAAAAACGGAGGTGTTATTTACGACTAATTACTCGTGTATTTATGCCGTTTTGTACCGAGTGAACCGGTTTTTGTCGTAAAATATTAATAAGCGTTGTGCAGATTTAATCTCCTGTAGACTTTGTTAGTACGCAGTGCGCCTGCTGAAGGATATACTATTGAATACATTGGTGAATCCAGGAGCATTTTCTGTGGATCGAGGTCCATTTTAGGGGGCCACTGGTATCCTCTGTTTTGGACATGGGGTCACTCTCCCAAAAGGTTTCAAAGACAGGGTAGATCTGTGGCTGGTACTCACCTGCATGCTATGATCCTATAGTTACTTCCGAGTTTCCACCCGCTTTCACTCAATATGAACATACACCGTATGTGGGTGTTAGCAGGCAGCCAGCCATACTTCTCAAATACTCCTTTACGCATCAGTGACCAGGCATCAATGGGGCTCAAGCCTGCCAACTTTGGATCTAGAGGCGTTTTACAATGTTTACTAGTGGGGGCATAAAATAAAACTAAATTCCCTAACAGACAATACCGTGCTGGGAAGCTAAACATCAAGGCAGACTGGAAAACATGTCAATTTCCAATTCTGTAAAATAATGTCCGGCCATTAGAACTTCATCCGACAGTGATGGACACGGCCGTAAATCACCGACCTTGTCACAGTCAGTGTGTGTAGTACACACAGCCTCGTAAAAAGAACAGACAATCACTTAACACTAGTCCGCTAGTCACCGACTTGTAAAAGTGACCCTCAGACTAGTGGAAATTGTGGTGTACCAGTCCTGCCTGACCAGTGAATTTTTTGGGGAGAATTTAATTGGTTCCAGGAAAAGATAGAAATTACATTCCAGATAATGAAGAACATGTGAGGGCTTCATTTAGGTTGTAGCACTATATGATACCTAATGATTACTCTCGACTAGTAAAGTTTAGTTCGGACTAGTGACTTTCCCAATTAACCAGTCTGGCTTGACCGGTGACATATTTTTCTTAAGTAATAGTCTGAAGAAGCGTTTTTTGCGCATATTTTATTGATGACACTTAATGAATCCTGCGTTAATTGTCTGTCGAATGACAGAGTATGTGGTCGTCCTAAAAAACTGACCATCTTAAAACGAGGCTCATCACACTTTCCACTTTCCTACACCAAGAAGTAGTGCCAAGAAATAGTCCTGTTGCCATGAGGCTGTTTTCTTTGGTGACATCATGACGTCAAAACTTATGGTGTCATGACGTTAGATACCGTTGCTATAACATTCGACAGACTAGTAGTTGCACAACTACTTTTTTCATTGCATTAGGATCCGTATCACTCAGAATACCTAATCAACTGTGCTTTTATAAGGTTATTGCATTAGGATTCTCTGCGTTTAATTGTTTGGATTACATTTCCCTCTGCTCTCATTTTATTGCATTAGGTGGCTCTCTTTTAATTGTTTAGATTACATTTTCCACCTCTCTCATTTTATTGCATTAGGTCGCCTATTTCAATTGTTTGGATTACATTTCCCTCCGCTCATTTCAGGGGCGGATCCAGGATTTCCAGTTGGGGGGTGCCCGGCCCTTTGAGGGGGGGCGCCATCCATATTTTTGCCTAAAATTTAGTGGAAAGTGCATGAAAACGAAGACAATTTGGGCCATTGGGGGGGCACGCACCGGTGGCGCCCCCCCCCTAGATCCGCCAATGCATTTTATTGCATTAGGTAGCTCTCTTTTAATTGTTTGGATTACATTGCCTTCCACTCACATTTTACTGCATTTATCGAATAATTTTTTTTTTAAATAGAAATTATTTGCAGGAGACCAAATACAAAATCATTAGATGGCCAGCAATTGAATCAACAATTTCCAAGGCGTTGCATTTGTGTCTTCTCTTTTACCAGTTTATCTTACATTTTCATTTCCCTACATTTCCATTAAAAAAAAACATGATACGTAATTTTATTGACATTTACTTACAGTTTGATTTTTAGGAACCAGGCTCAATTCTTTTTTATAATTTTATTCCTATCGCCACAATGTAAACCAAATGATTAAAAGCAGTGGCCTAAAATCTGACAACCTTGAAAGCAACAACCATCTGGCCGCGTGTAACACTGTACATGCGAATTGATACTTTCGTCAACATTGGATCATGAACAAGTATCGTTTACATAAAGACATGTGGAGCACAAAGCGTTAAGTTACACGGAGAAAACTTCGTCACTTTTTTCGTGTTGTTTGTGTTTATCATTAATAGACCTCAGCACGAAATCTCTCAATACGTTTCAAAACGATGACAATTACACCATGTAAACCGCCTACAAAAATCTCAGACCAATTTTGGCACGACTTTCATGACTTTCATGACTTGTACAATAACCAACGTCGCTATGCGTTACAAACGTTAAACCTAACTGTAAACATCTCATTTAGAATGAAAAAAGTAGTTGTGCAACTACTAGTCTGTCGAATGTCATAGCAACGGTATCTAACGTCATGATGCCCTAAGTTTTGACGTCATGTTGAAACAACGTCATGGGGCAGAAAGTGTGATGAGCCTTGTTTTCAGATGCTCAGTTTTTTAGGCGAGCAACCACATACTCGGTCATTCGACGGACAATAATTTGGATTAGGGTTTTTCTTCTGTTTTTTTACTGTTGGATTACATTGCACTCGTCGGATTTTCAAAGTGTGGGAATCGGAAAAACTAAATTATAAAAATCTGAACTTCATCCTAAAAGGCCAACAATACAATGTAATAAAAGTTTACGTTTGGGGGTTTTTCGAATCGACTTGCGACAAACTGATCAATGTGTTGATATGTTACTGTGCACAACATATTTCAGCTACCATATGCGGTGTATTTTTTGAAATCCAGATTTCAATGTGCCATTTCAAATGTAATCGAAACAACTAAATAAAAATAGCTTTACATGTACATTTGTATCACTTCGTAATTTGTCATTTCAAAGTTTTCAAAATGTAATCCAAATACATGCAATTAAATTTAAGAAAGCCTCATGACAACATGTTAATTGCCTCCAAAACTCTGAGCTTAATGTACTAAGATTTAAATGCCTACGTGTATAGAATAACAACTTAACCTGAACGTTACAAGAACCTATGTTATGTGACAGAATTCGTGGTGTGTGACCTGTCACTGTGTGTGTAGATAGAGACTCTACATGTTCGTTATGTTTACCGGGGCATCCTACACATTTACACGTAAACCACCATACAGATACAGGGGTCGTAACCGGTTTATACACGTAATGTCCGGCTGACCGAGGTATCAGAATCTGAATGCAGTGATGCCTCTTTTGAAGACACCCAACTTTTGCTTCACAGTAAAGTCGTACAAGACAGAGTGTCGTTCAATGGAGGCATGACAACGTTCATTTAATACAGGACAACTTGTCTTGAGCGACAATAAACTTTTCCATCCTGAAGGTGTCATGAAAGGCAGGGGGTGTTGCCCAAGACAGGGTCATTTAAGTGTCGTAAGAAGGCTGTCGTTCAAGACAGGTGTCCTTCAAGACAAGTTCTGCTGCACGGTGTAGATTTCACCCAAATGCGCCATACCAGACGGTGCGTCACTCATAAATAAGAACTCCTTCTGTGCGCACAATTTTTATTTCATAAAACCAGTATAAAATGTACAGCATCCAATATGGAGAACATGCTTAGTATCAAGCTTGTGCCGGATGGAGTCAGCTCAAAGTGACGACACGTAGTACAGTAGTAATGGGTGAGTTCTCTGCCGGAGACTACAGATGAAAGCCACCGTGTAAAAAGCCGGTGCATTTCTTTTGAGTTGCACAAACTAACACACTTTGACTGTTCAAACTGTTTTGATACTAGATAGTCGAATCGGGAAAAATTCGCATCCGAATGTCCGACTATTCCGTAACCGGTTCTCACCCCTAAAGAACATCTATGTTACATTCCATCATACACGGGGAGAGCTACACGTACCGTCCCTACTGTTCTAACCGTAGATAAATTCTGCCTTAAAAGGAATAAATTCTCAGAACCTGAGGCAAGTACAAAGTAACGTCGTAGTTTCACTTCTATATTATGTGAGGCCTTTTACATCAGTTGGATTGCCTTGTGTTGGTATTTTGAAAGTGTGGCGATCGGGAAAAATTTAAATGAACATCCTTAAGAAGCCAAACTGTTCAAGAATATGCAGTGGCATGGCTTAACCAGTTCTAGCCGATCAATGAAGTTAAGCAATCGTGGCCTCAATTAGTACTTGGGTAACCACCCAGTAGTAGATGATGTTTATTAAAGGAAAACTGAACATGTGTGAAATCCAAAGTATGAGTACCAATGGCTCCAAAATAGTTGTGCGCTGTTCCCGGAATAAGTGACTACGACGGTTGCCAAAAAAAAAGAAAAACTTATTTTTATTATTTTTTTTCTGTGAATTGCCTCAAGACACAACTCATCAAAGTAATGGACGCGGTATTATCTTAATTGTTTGGTTTTTTTTGTTTTTTGGGGTTTTTTTTAATTCAATCTTGATTTTAAAGTGCAGCGGGACATGCAAACGACTTAATAAAAAAATTGTGTAAAGTAAATTGTTGTTGCAAGTTGCCATAATGTAAAACAAAATTGAGCTTATTTTCCTCACTTAATTTCAACATAAATAATGTTTTTAAATAGTTTTTGAAATTATGCGAAGAACTATGCGCAAATTGTGTTTGTGAATTGTGGCAATTACGGTTAAGTATCCAATAACAAGTCTCTTTTTTTACAATCATGAACTGGTAAGTCCTCCAAGGATTTACATGACAGATATACCTGAATCCAAAACTGCATTTTTCTTCAGAATGAACATGTATTTTAAGACCACCTGTCATTTACGACCATATAACCAACGACTCAGAGAGGTGGTGGAAATTGCAGGTTTTATTGTACATCTAAGACCTTTTTTCCCCATTTCTAGCAAATTTACAATTATTTTTTTCACGAACAACTGTAACTGAACTGTTTTCCTCTCATGATAGTTTCGGGTGTCTAAACCAATTTAGGAGGCTGATCCCAAGTTAGAAATGACATAATACAAATTCCATTGAACAAATTCGATCGGGTCAATATGCCGCCTAGTGTCTACCGGTACAGCTTGATTTTATGTCGGCCAGTACGAGTCTGGGGAAAGGAGGCGTGCATGTCGGAAAAACATTAATTTTTTTATTGCAATAAATAATCATTAATTACTGCTCCTTGAATTACGTATTTCATTCTTTGTCAATGTTTCAAGTAAACTGTTATTTAAGTTACATTTTGTTGCATTGTAGGAAACTATTTTTTAATCGCATCTTACTAAAATCTAGTTTTTGTGGAAAAAAATTTAAAATTTAAATTCACATAAAAACGTCGTACATGCTACGAAAACATTTCTAGACTGAGTTGACAATTTTTACGATTTATAAATAATATTGTAAATTTCTTCTTCGCTTTACTTTCGGAGAATTTTTCTCCCAATTATCCATCTAAAACATGTGAGTCAATGTCATTTAATCCAACAAGTAAACAAGTTTGGCCTAACATTCAAAGATGCACAATGTGCATCACCACTTTATCTGACAGATCTGCTGAGCTCAACAATCCCCAGTCTCACAATATGTTTAAAAAAAAACGTTCTTTCCTTGACAATATTCCCCCCTTAGACATTGCCATTAACAAGTCGGTAACCAAGTTACTCAGTGTTTATATCGATCAGCTGACAGCCCTCATTCTCTCAATACATGGGTGGAAAAAAAATAAAAAACACAAACACACAACACTGGCCCAGTGCAGTGTACCTTTGGATTGCAGCCACAGAAAATCTGCATGTATAATTATGCAGAGCAATTTACCAAGCAATCAACAAGAACCAAAACAAGAGACCTTTTCACCAAGAAAATACACCAACAAATTAATAGAATAGCTAAGTACTCACCATTTGACACTGTCCTTTCGTTGGGCATCGAACTGAAAGATACAGTTTTCTTTCGTTGCTGCTTGCGAGAGGCATCCCCTTTATCTTTAACCAGGCTACTCCTTCTTGGCAGGACTTGATCAGGTAAATTATATTCCGGGGTTAGTAGGATATTATCCTTTGGTGTTTCTGCATCACCATTTATTAGCTCACTATCCTGGGAAGTCGGTGTTTCAGGCTTTTCATTCATGTTGGCTGTCTCACCATCTTCACCGTCAGCCATTTTGGGTCCTTTAGGAGAGTCTAACCAAACGTCATCCAAAGTGAAGGGGTGGCAGATCGACTCCACCCAAAGCATTCGCAACTCCCTTTTCTTAAAACTTGTGTAATACCCATATACTTGTATCTACGATATTATTTATTTAAATTATAACAATAGCATTTACTTTTAAGTCATGAAAGTGAACATAATTCGATCTACACATTTCTGTACATTTATAGGGGTGTTACGTTAACTAGACCGGGTTACTCGGAATTATTTTACATTGATTTAGAAGCAAGCTGCGCCAGGGGCAAAATAAACAGACTATAAATTGGACTATTCATTCTTTACTGCTATGAGGAGGAATAGTTTAGAAAAATAATACATGTATTTAAGTATTATTGCATAACTAAGCAAGAATCAGAAGTAAGAAAGAGCTATTCATTAATTGTATTGCACGTAATATATTGCTGAAAATCAAACAATAAAGAGACTGTAAAAAGTTCTCTCATTTCTTTTTTTCATATTTTAAAGTCGTTTGTATTTAGATCTAGACTAGATCTATTATTTCATTCATCCTCAATCTTTTCTTGGATCTTTTTTCTCAGATAAAAAATAAGCTTTAAAAAGCTCTTAAATTAAAATAAATATTACTGTTTCAATTGGTTGTACCTCTCAACGATTGTTTACAACTTTAACTTCTTCAAAAGAACTCACCCAACGTTGGTGTGAGTAATCAGTTGGAGATGAATGTTCACCTGAATTGTCACTACTAGTCTATGTCATATGCCAGAGAATGTACCAGGGTTTCTGGAGACAGGAATATATTGGCTAGTGCCAGATTCATGTTTAGGGTCAAAGTTAGAACAGATCCATGTACCCCCGCATTGGCGGATCCAGGATTTCCCGTACGGGGGGGCGGGGGCGCCCGGCTCGTAGGGAGGGGGCGCCAACCCAATTTTCGCCCAAAAATCGAGAAAAACTGCATGAAAATGAAGAAAATTTTGGCCGTTGGGGGGGGCGCCTCCTGCGCCCCCCCTAGATCCGCCAATGCAGGGCATTAATTGTGGCCGTTTACGACGGTGTCAAAGTGCTACACAAAAATGTTTGTAAACTTTCTTTTTTCAATTTATGTGTGCTTGACAGACGCTAAACAGATACAGAAATACATGAACATGAAGTTGAATGTTGGAATCACACAAAAAGTTACCGCAAGCCAGTGTTGTTGCCGCTACTTTTAAAATTCGGAGGTCATTTTGTCACCCATACGTAATTGGGGGCCATTTTCACTGCAACAAGAGTCACCATGTATAAACTGTTACGTCTAATGAATTAAAAATAAGCATATGTCCCTTCATTTTTACATTGCTGTAGAAAAATGCAGCTGGATATTTTGTAGCTGTTGACTGCAACAAATTCGTTAAAATACCTTGTTTTCTTTTAGGATTATGTCTAATTGTATGTACCAACACCTTTCAAAATTTAACGACACTTACGCCAAAATTTTGGCGATCACTTGTGACCTCTAACCTCACTTTACTGGGCACATTTGCGGGAGCCCTGTAGCGACAACACTGTCACTGACAGTCTGCCAAGCCACTGCACTTTTTATATTCAAATAGATGGGATTTCATCGTTTCCCACGAGTTGTCCTTGATCTCTACATTTGTTCGCAACAACGTTACTACTTTTCACTTAGGCATTTACTGCTGTAATGGAGCCGATAATTATTCAAACCCATGCAAACCTGGTAAACTGCCACTGTGCAAAATGCCACACTACATTTATGTGCCAAATGCTACACCAAACTGATAACTTTTTCACCCGTTATGATAATACATGTAACCTCATATTGACATAATACGTATACCAAATGGGTTTTCATGAACAGATCAGATTTTGACAAAATAATATTCATGAACAGATCATCTTTTGACAAAATAACATCAAGTATGTCGAGCAGTGTACCCACTGGAATGTGTAATGTCCACAAAAACGTGCCAGTTTACAAGATTTTATTTCCCTACTTTCAGATGCCGAACAGTTCTGTAGAAACAAGGTCTATGACCACTCTGGAGAACAGGATCAGCTCCTACCCGGTCGGGAGCATGTCCCGCCACAAAATAGAGGAGTTCGCGGAGGCTGGACTCTATTACGCCAGGTAATAAGGATTTTTTTATTTAAAGCTGGTCACCGACTATTTATGGGTGAAAAGGTCGTATTTCAGCTCATTTGTAAGTTGGCAGTGTTCAGAGCAACATGGGTCATTTCTATTATGGACCGTGCACTGCATGTCTGAGGAGAACCTCACTCATGGAGATACTGAACAGAAATGTAGAACACCAGCTTTAAGTCTTCAGATTACATATTGCGCCGCTTTTTCAAGTCGGAATTTGAAGATGAACAACGCAAATAGGCCAAGCAGATGAAACACCGTTTGTAGTAAATACTGGCGTACTTGGTCATGCCTTCGCTATGTCAAATTATTGCAAACATAACTCTGTGGCTGTGATTTTTCTGTCGAATGACAATTCGCTAGCAAGTTGTCCTCAGCTAATCAGCTGAGTAACCGTTAAAATTGAAACCGAAACAAAAAGATTTTTTTTTGTTTACCACCATGTCCTCACATCATAAGTTGCGACATTACATTATGACTTAATGACGTTAGAAACGGTGTTTTCATTTGATAGACTGCAACTGACAACTGCAATGGAACAATGGCAAACACTTTTTTGTATTGATTTCATTTATTTTACTTTCTAGCCCTGCTGAACGGGGAAGCACCCACGCGATTAAATGTGCTTATTGCACGTTTGTCGCGAGAAACTACGATCTGGGGAGGAATCCTGCCGAGATACACAGGCAGCATAGCCCAAACTGTCCTTACGTTATTCGCCAGGTAAGTCCAGAGTTAAGCCGGGACAGTGAAACATTTTTGAAGGCCAAGTTGGTATCCGATCGTAGGGTGGCCGCAAAAAGGTTCATAACAAGTTTCACTACACAAGTCATTTCACGTACTATTTTTCAATCACCAATCGTGAATTTCTCAAGTCTTTCGTTCTCCATTGGGCGAACGCTCTTCCATGACCTACCAGGAATCTATGCTTTAAAGATCCACCTGAATACAAGACCATGGTCTAAATAATGTAACTCTGACTCGATATTTAGACCACGGTCTGGAAAAAATTAATTCCAAGGGTACAGATACCTTGGTACAAGATGTATTTATTTTTTCTACGATGTATCATAATCTACCCATTTTGTATGCCTGAATCTAGTGTGAAATATTTGTGGTTTCATTATAGCAAGAAATTGCAAGGGATCATACCTTTATCACACACTGAGTGACCATTGGGCTTCTGATAACTGTTCATTCTGTTAATTCACACAAAGACCATCTCTACATTAACAAGACCATGGTCTTTTATTTCATGCCAATTTTCTTTTACCAAAAAGGGTAATTCACACTTATAAGACCAGGTCTTACGAACGTAGATTCCCGGTATGTCTGTACCCTTCCTCTCTGATCCCAACCCATGTGATGGATTTGTTTTTCTGTATTTCCGTACTTTTTCAGAATGCGGATCGCAGCACAATAGTACAGGAAGAACAAGCTCCTGTGACGGAAAGGTAAGGTTCAAACCATATCGTCTTTACTAAAAAAAGAGTTGGCAATTACTTATGATAATTGCTTATTGTCTTTCGAGTGTGAGTGTGCAAGTCACAACACCGTCTCTAGCATCATGTGGTAACTTGACTGTATTTGACGTCATTATGTGCCATCATCTTGGATGAACCGGAAGTTTGTTTTTTAGGTAGAAGACCACATAATCTTTGCGAATTCCATTCGAAAGACAATAAGCTGCTCAATCTAGGTTTTTTTAAATTCGTACCTAGCCTTATTTTGTCTTATCTGTCCAATTACATATGATAAAAATGTACCAAAATATGAAATGACAGTGCCGGTCTATTCTGTTCAGTGCATGTAAATTTAACCATTTTAAAACTACCACATTATACTGTTTGAATGTACCGAATCCCTGTATTATTGCCGAAATTAGCACATCTAATAAGACAAATTAGACAAAATAAGACTAGGTACAAATTAAGAAAAAACCCTGCTCTGTAATTAACAAAACCTCAGGACAATTTCGTGGTAAATTGAATAAAATTGTTTTGTGTTGTTTGGTTTTTATTTTTTGGAAAAATAGAATAATAACTCTTAACATACTGTGCTGCTGATTGGTTAACCAAGAATTTTGCAGCACTATATTTGTTTCAACGTGATACGTAGTTCTAACTTTTTTCATCACAGTTTACAATTAAAAATTTTCTGCCCGATAGGACCACAGTTCATAATTTAAAATTTGTCGTTACATTTAAAGTTGGACGCAGTTTATACTTAAAAAATTCTGTTTTGGTATTTTTTACAGCTGTAAACGAATAATTTTTACTCCTCAGCAATGGTCACGGTGAGCTGCACAGAGACAATTCGGGAGACAGCGGGATCGCCTCACCAGGTGACGCTTCAAGCGAATTCTTACAGCGAGGCTTCCTGCAGCGTCAAGAGTCGGTAGAGGGCGCTGAGGGAATGCAGGAACTCACCATCAGGTAAATTTTTGAAAATTAAATCTTATTCTTGCAACACCACTGTTTTTGAACAATTGTACATCATGTTGTTTACATTTCCTAACCATGAACCCAATGAAGAACTCACCCAACCTTAATCTAGGGAGTTTGTGATTTACTGACACCGCCCAACATTTCTACCCAGTCCAGCAATAAAATCTGAATTTAACCACTAAACCTCAAGGATCTGCTTAATTTATTCTGGAATTTCAGAATGACTTTGTCTCAACCCGTTATCAACTTCGCGCATTTCTGCATGAAACTTCGCACAGATTCTGCAGACAACAAATTAGCCTTGAACTTACTGTTGACTACAGTGAAACTTCCTTTGGGCGGACCTTCTTTGGCAAAACCAACCTCTCTTTGCAAGGCCATCAGACTTTAGATGTAGTACATTGAATTACACAGAAAATTCCCCTCCTCTGCAAGACTGCCACCCCAATTTTCCCCCCAAAATTGGGCTGTCGGCCAAAAGAAGGTCTACTGTAGCAGCCTTTGACTGCTCAGCTTGCATTTCTCGCAGGAACTTGTATTAATTTTGCCTTTTGTCCGCCTACGCACTCGGAACAGTCAGCACATTTAGCTTACTCTAATCTTTTATTTCTTAACAGTGGAGGTGATGCCTCAGCCGAGTCGCCCACGGAGTTAGAAGGGGTGGACGAGGCGGAAGAGCAAGACCTGGAGCCGCTCGGCGCCGTTGGTGGGCCCTCCATAGTGTGCGAGAATCTGGAGGCTGTAGTGTCCTTTGATGATACGTTGCCCAGCGTAGCAACGGGTAGGCTACCGTTAGTACGTCACAGTTTTAATGTTTCCTTTTTTTCAAATGATTGGACTTACTCTATTGAAGAGAGAGAACGTAATTTAAAAGTTCGCGAGTCGAGTGACCAGATATTCAATATCCAGATACAGCTCCTGAAATTGATTTCATTTTGCGTCAATGATATTCCATGCTGTGTCTCAAACAAAAGAAAATATTGTTCTCAAAATGAAGAACCTTAACCAGACATTTTATCCTCTGCCATTCTTTGCTTGTGTAGGTCGCGGTGCCTTGCTGGAACCTGTTGGTATTAAGATTTACCTCAGATGCGACAGTGGTGCACTGCTCGGGCCGCCGAGGGAGTTGGAATGTGACGTAAGTGACATTACATTAAAGCCTACCAAAATTTAAATTACAACTCGAACCAATCTGACTGAACTTCACTGCTGCCATCTAGCGTTTTACAGACGTAGTGTTTCCTAAGTGCACGGTAACGTAATCCAAATTCCTAAATAGAAAAGGCCTAATGTAAATCACAAATTACAGGTTTGTAAGCAGTCTACGAGCCCAGGCAGTCCGACGGTGCGATGCCAACAGTATCCTAACTGCGACAAAGAATCCCACGTGGTAAATTAGACTACATTTTCATAGTGCTATAAACAAAAAAGAAAAATTGGTATTTTTATGTAATTCTCTTTCCTATAGTCAAGAGTTAGTCCAAAGTAAGAACTTGGATGACTGATCAACCAGGGTAAATGGCCTACATAATACCCAAAATCTGAAAGAGAATCTGAACAGGGATTTGTTTATGATACCAAGGCTAGTAGACAAAATATTGATTTGTGGATATATGAGACATTTTCTTACATTTGATACATCTATCTAATAAAATATCACTTCCATTTATGGGCATGAAAACTGGTAAAAGAGTCATTTAGCATTGATGCAACAGCAGAAATATACAAGCAGTTAATTATCCCAATGATCCAATGGTAAGGTTTAACATCGATGATCGCCATTTTCAGTATCAACGATCAAATATTTGGAGATCAGATTGATCATCCCAGCCCCAAGGGCTAGAACAGAAACTAAAATTTCAACTAAAATTGCAAAAAACTAGCTTCAAGGAAGAAATTTCAAGCAGGGGGTAATTTTTCAAGTGCAAAAAATTGGTCAAATGCAAAATTGCATTGAAAACCTTATCTAAAGACAAGGAAATTGCATTTTAAACCACTAAACACCCTAGAGTTTATGGGGCCCTTAAGCAGGTCCCAAACCCTATGCCAATAATGGCTTGCTTCACTCACATTCAGTTGCGATGCTCCTTTAATTTGATGGTGGACGAGTGGTTTTTATGGTGGACAAGTTAGAATCAATTAAAAAAAACTTTTGGTGGCAACTGTCATCGTCCCTAATCTGGGACCAGGGTGTAACCATTTGTGGGACCAATGGCTCTGCCCACTAGTTTTAAAGCCAGGGTTGTATCAAGTCACCTCTGAGTGCGACACTTGCCAACTTGGTTGACATGGCTGGCTAGGACCTTTTCTCACATGAGTCAGTCAGGTATCGAACTCCCGATGCAGTGGTGAGCTGTTCAGTGACACGCGACTAAATGCACTACTAACTGATAACAATCCTTATAACACATTAAAATTTGCATAGCGTGCTAACCATTGAATGAACTACTGTCATCGTCGTGCTATTTTTTCAATCCAAAAAAACCAAAGAAGATTTTTACTTAGTCCAATGGACGAACTGGGCAAAGGGAAATTTTTCAATAAAAATCATTTTTACTCAGTATTTTGCACTCCAATTGGCGAAACTACTGTCACACACGTACTTTTTGCCATGAATAATGGTAGTTCACCCAATGCAGATTTCACTGTATTTACAGAGATGCATCAATGTGGACCAGGATGACGCCGGATTTTACGACGGCGCTATGAACGAACCGTGGAAGTGCCACAGCTGCGTAATGCGGTCACGGAAGTGCGGCCAGTGCGGCGCGGTGATGGTGGCACTGAACGGGCCCCTGGTGGGCTGGGTGGAGTGTGAGAAGTGCAAGAAGGCCTACCACATAGAGTGTCTTCAGCGCCGGAACCCAGGCCTGATATTTGTATTTTTTCCAATGGGTGATTGTGATCTTGTAGAGCAAGGAATAGAGTTTTGTCATAACTGTTGCGAAGATTTAGAAGATAAATTAGAATCCGATGATGAATTAGATGATGAGTGACTATCTGACTGGGATAGTGCAATAACAGCTAGGAAAAATATGTTTTATAAATCAGATATTTTTGGTATTCTTGCCTCATATTGTCTGAAAATTAAAATTAGTATCAAAACCATAACATTTTTATCTGAGATATCAGGTCAAAATAAGAAATTTATTGTCAACAGAGGCACTAATTTGAAATTATCTAAAACCTTGTGTGCTAAATTTGCAAATGAAATATTTATGGATGAAGTTATGGAATACTTGGTTACCTTTACAAGGCCACCCTAATGTTTTAAATATTATAACATTGTTGTTCTATTTTGTAACAATAATATTTGATTAGTATGATGTTGAAGGCATTTGATAAAAAAAATATGCCACATTCTCTTGTAAAAGAAAAGCAGAGTTGCGAAAGCAGAGACTCAGTGAGTCAAACAATGTCAGAGACTTCGTAAAATACAGAGTCGACATCTGTTGGAGAATTTCTCAACTGACGTCGGACAACTTACACATACCAACAAATAATGGTTGGTTATTACTTGACAATAAAGACTGTGAAGTGATTTACGAAACTCGATAAATATTGTTGAGGCAAGAAGGACTTATGCCGAAAATTATTTGTCACAAATCACGCAATTATACAGAAGAGTCCTGTATGGTGTAATTGGAGTGATACACCAAGGTACCATTGTTTTTACCTTGTTTTAAAGGTTGCTGAATTTTGCTTGTTAGCAACCTAACATAGGCTTCGAAAACACTGGCAACATTTTCGCAGGCTGTTTCCATCTCTGAAGCTTCATGTAAGATAATATTTAAACTATGTTCTCCTAGAAAAGCTCGGCTTCAATCTTTTTATTGGCAATGAAATAGGATAGACTGCTTACCACTCTGTTTATGCTTGACTTTACCCGACAGGATAGATTCTCTGGTTTTCCAGAATCTTGAGAATTTTACTTTTCATTGACTTGTGTTATTCAGGGTTACATATTGATAGCATTTCATAATTTACTTAATTCCATGACTTGTCTACAATTTGTTTATTCCATTTCACCCTGTAAACATGAACGTATTTACAATGATCAAGTACCATATTTATTTTCATTGCGCAAAAACAAGAAATTTGGATGGCACGATTTATTCCCATGTAATATTCATTCTGTGTAATTATCAATATTTTGCATGGTATTTTTCAATCTGTTGAAACCCTGTTTTGTCCATCTGTCAATGGTCTGTGAGACCAATTAAGTTTCTTTCTGTACAAGTACAGCTTCGGAAGGTGGCTTTATGAGACTTCGTAAGGGTTTAGGCTTATTTTTTTAATTGTTTGGATTACTTTATCCGCCGCACTTTGAAATTGGGACTTCAAAACAAAAAACTTACATGGCAGATGAAACATGACATGCACAGCAAAATCTAGTCGCCTCATTGATAAATAATAATCTTAATTTTATTTGCATTTATGAAAAGTTTGGCTTTTTATTTGTATTTATGAAAAGTTTGGAAAAGTTTTGAAAAAGTTCAATTTTTCCCTATCGCCGCACTTTGAAAATCTCGGCCAGTGCAATGCAATCCAAATGATTAAAAACAAGGCCTGACAGTGAGATTCACATTGCTACAGCCCGTGTAATGCGGGAAGGTATTGTTTCAGGTCATGTCCGCCCGTCCGTCTGTCTGTACACGCTACAATTTTCGGATGGTTTGACCTAAAATATTAATTTTCGAAAATCAGACTCATCTGTCTGATATCTTGAATTCGCTTGGTTCAGTGAATCAGCTTCAAGGTCACAGTGATAAAATTGTGACAATGGTCAAGTTAGGTTAAGCTAGTAATATTCACTTAAAGCTCTACAACGATGCATAATAACAGTAAAGTTATCAGTGCAAGAACTGTACGGTAACGCTGAAGACGTGCATCTGTATGTCGCAATGACTCCACGATACATACTTCTGAATACAGAAGAATAATATTTACAGGATAATTTCTCTGAAATATCCGCTTTATGGAAACAGACGCTTAAGTGTTTGTATCTACACTTCACAATACAATGATACAGTTGTCCCCGGATATATCGATATTTTTGGTGCGGGAAAATAGCATCGATATAAGCGGGATATCGATATAAGCGGAACAATTAACATGAGGGTCTATTAATTTGGTGCGGAAAAAAGGTATCGATATAAGCGGGATATCGATATAAACGATATCGATATATCCGGGGAGGAGTGTACGTACTGAAGAGTACATTTTACAAAGTATTTGCTTATGTGGCAGAATGTTCAAGAGAATGTTCGAGTTAGCCTTTTAAGAGGTTAAATATAGAATTGAAATTAGATACAGTTGGGAGTAACTAAAAGTTAGTTACCATGGTGACGCCTTTGGTCACTGTTTATTGTCGTGCTCCCTGTTGTCAGTAAAATTCGCCCCCTCGCTGCAATAATTTGTAACCAACTGTGATAGTCTGATAGACATTGACGAGAAAGTTGTGACAAAGAAACGTAAATCCCGTAAAAACAAGGTGACCCGATGGAGCACTGACCCTGATGCCTCCCCCGACTTTTTCGTAGAATTTTCTGAAATGGCCAGAACTGCAATTTCCCCAGTCCAGGGGCTGGGGAGGGGGGTTCCTGGTCAACTTTTTCCTAGAATTGTCTGAAATGGCCAGAAATACATTTTCCCCAGTCCGGTAGGGGGGGGGGGGCTGGGGGTCCTGGTCAACTTTTTGCAATGGCAGCCCAGAACACAAACCTAGATTTCGTCCAATACATAGACCCTCATTGCAAATGCATGAGGGTAAACAAATCAGTTGCTGTGATATGGAATAAGATGGATCATTTGGGTTTAGTACTTTACCTGAGCGATATTTACTTGTTAGGAGCCGTAAACTCGAAACGAGAACGACATAATGGTGTGTTCGTTCCACCACTTTTAAATGGGCATACAACTCATTCATGAGCACTTTATTTGTTCCTGTAGTGCGACTGTAACCGCCCCTAGTTAGTCTATCGCGCATGTGTCGATAGACTTCTTTGACCCAAGATCTAAAACGTTCATGAGCTCAAAACAAAGCACTGGCAACCAGTCAGATGGGGTTGGAAAGATTCAGGTGCATGGCTGTGAACTCTGTTCAAACTTGTTCACTCTTCCATTTAGTGATAGACTCCTTAGCCGCTAGGATAATTCTAGTTCTGATGCTGTAACCGTTTATTTCTTCCACCTGACATATAAAGTCTTCGGTGGCTTTTTTGTTCAAAGAAGTTAACTGATATATCAGTACAGATTATATTTAGACGTAGACGATATATTAGTGTAGATTGCATTAGATTGCATTTAGATGTATTAGTCTCTTGTATTCATGTAGCAAATGTATCCAAGAAAGCTATACCATTAACTGCTTGTTGTGATAAATGTTAACCAAGTGTAAAAATAGGTGATTCAAGTTGTAAAACAATTAGTTGTACAATCTCTTGCAGCTTTGCTTACGTCCATTGTATGAAAAAGGATTATCAATAAGTACACCAAAAAGATTATGGGTTGCAGAAAGTAAACTAATAATTACACTATGTGATAAACTAAATATTTATAGTTTGTTAATCTATATGATGAATTTCAACCTATGTGATATTGATAAATTTTTAATCTATCCAATAGATTTTCAATCTTGTTTGTTGTACAAAGTAACAAAGAAGACCTGCAGGAAAATATCTTTTAACGGTGTTACGGGCTTAATATGCCTCGTTAGAACGTTTATTGTTTTACCATAACACGTTTAAATTTCGACTATGGATCGAAAATTGTTACGTTTCTACAATTTACTGCTAAATCAAGGCTGCTGTTTTGTCCCTTAATGCAATAATTGTTGATATTTGCATTTATTTTGCATAAAGGATATAATTCACATTGTCGTTTTTGTCATCCAACACAGGAGTAACATTCTCTCTATCGCGTTCATCAAGTTTTGAAAAAAAAATTATTTAATGTGACTTCAGTTATATTTCAAATTAAGTGATTAAAGAAGCAACCATTAAACATTTCAGATTCAAATACTGAAAAATCCATCGACAACGGTATAAATAATTTCCAAAAAAAGAGCAAAACTATTCACCTTCAATCTGAATTAAATCATGTATCTACTATCAGCAACACCAAGTAAAAATATATCTCTAAATCAATGAGAACTCTTCATGCTCCAAGAATCAAATCTTACACCAATAAAATGAATCTTAAAATAATTAAAATAATCACTGCTTTGTGAGGCCACCTAGCATTTGAGGCCAATTTACGTTGTCGTTCCACTGTATATGATTTTCCGTGCACAAAAAGTTATACCACTAATTCGTTCAAATATTACCTTATTTCATTTCGATTTAAATCGTGTAAATGCTATCAGCAACACCAAGCAAAAACCCCGAAATAAAGACAACTCTTCCGTGTTTCCAGCAATCAAATGTTAACCCAATAAAATGAATCTTGTATCTGAATACATGTTCCGTGCATAATATAATACTAATCCATTCACTTGTTATCTGAGAAAAAGAGTAAAATAGTGGAGCTCACGAAGAAGAGAACGAGGTGTTCTGATGAAGCACTGACCCTCATGCCTCCCCCGACTTCTTCGGAATTGTATGAAATGGCCAGAAATGCATTTTCCCCAGTCCGGGTGAGTGGGTTGGGGGGGGGGGAATTGGGGGTCCTGGTCAACTTTTTCCTAGAATTGTCTGAAATGGCCAGAAATGTATTTTCCCTAGTCCGGGTGGGGTAATGCATGAGGATCAACAATTTGCTGAAGACGACAATTTGCTGAAGACGACATACCAACTGGTTAGTGTGCGGATTGCACTGCTTTGCTTGTGATGTTATGATCACTGCCGCTCTGTAACGATGAACCGGATCCTATGCTGCATTTACCGAATTCCCCACTCTTTCTTGTGGAATGAAAAAAATTAACCAGGATCTTGCAAAAATACAAAAAATGGTCATTTTTAACTTTTATAATCTTTTATTTTCATTCAATAAATCTATTTTGGTTCAAAAACCATTTAGGGACTCTCTCCAAACTTACTCGCGGCATCAGGTGTCATAATTACAGGAACAACGGTAAAAGGCGATGCAACAAATAAATAAGACAATCAGAGATTTCAGAAGGCAATTCTACTTTCCATCACAAGCCTCGTGATCTACCCCCTCCCCCGCGTGAGAAGTTCACACAACTCTCAGAGCAAAACAGAAAGCCTACGCCACGAGATGGCACTGGCTTAAAAATCTACCGCAACAGGCGTGAGCTCCACTAGTAAACGTAGCCTCACCTACCTGCTCTATTTTCTTGAGTTCTGTCTCCGCCTGTTTGTTACGCGGCTCCAGCTTCAACACGTGCCTGAAAAGTTTGTTATAGGGTATGTGAGAAGTGTGTCCAGCTGCCCGCTAACACCCACATACAGTGTACATTCATACTAATCGAAAGTGGGTGAAAAATTTAGAAGTGATTCTGAGGGTAATAGTTCGCAAGTGAGTAAGAATGCCAGCGATAGATCTACCCTGGCCGAAACAGAAGGGCACCAGTGGCCCCCAGAAATTGACAAATTCTTTTTAAAAGTTATTACAGCGGCAGCTCACTTCAACTTTAATCCCCTGCAAAGAGAACGTCATCCAACCTTGGTTTAAGCTTCGAAAATTGCGTCTGACATCCGATATTTACCTGCTAATAATTCAGTTTGTTGGATTTAATGCCTACCAACGTCTAACAAAATGTGCGGTGAAGTTTCAGAATAAAAACTAAAAAAAAAAAAGCAGCATTTATCTCGTATTTCTTTGTACCTGTTGGATAAGGCACTTTGAAATCGGGATTTCAAAAAAAAAACCAAACATGCTGCGAAAGAAAGATATTGCTCCGTTGGCTGCTTCGATCAATTTCTTCACAGGTCGATCAAAAAAAATGAAATTTTATTGACATTTCTGAATAGTTTGGCTGTTTTGGACCAAGTTCAGTTATTCATTTTTATTTTTTTTATCCGATCAGCGCACTTTGAAAATCCAGCCAGTGCAATGTAATCCACATCAGTTAAAAAAAAAAGGCCTAAAGTTGAACTTTTATCCGACACGATGTCGGATGAAATTAGAATGCCGTTTCGAAGCCTGGTACTACCTGAAATCCTTGCGCGCCTCGTGTAGTTTGTTGAGTTTGACTCTGGCGGCGCCGCGGCGCGCGTACGCTTTCACGTAGGTCGGGTCGAGCGATATTGCCGTCGTGCAATCCACCTCGGCGGCGCCGAATCTTAAACAACAACAAAGTTCGATTCTTGATTGATGCATGTGAGAAAATGTTCCAGCAAGCCATGCTAACCAAGTTGGCAGATATTGCACTCAGAGGTGACTCGATACAACCCTGGTTTTAAAAACTCCATGAGCAGGAGCACACAAATTCCGGAACAGCAGTACCATTGGCACCGCGAATGGTTGTGTGCTGGTCCTAGATTGGGGACTGCTACGGCTGCCACCAAAAACAAATTTTTAAAAATTAAATTTAATCAAATGCCAACCATCAGTTCGGTTACCAAACGGCTCAGCCCCTTGGTAGAAAAAGAAAACATTTGGCTTTAAGATGACCTTAACCTCGAGGTGACCTTGACCTTCATTGGTGGTACAACTGGTATGACCTTCGTATGACTCTCAAATAATGTAACCTCGTACACCGTCTCATTGAACTTGTTTCGACTTTCTACTGTTCGCGTACGCGGAAATAAAATATTTTCAGTTGTGTGCGTCCATCTGTCTGACTAGTTTAGGATATAAATTTGGAACTGCCTGACCCCAATAAAATTCATTTTTGGTACACAGATATATTTTGATTATATCTGAGTCAAGTTGGAATACCAAAGTTAGAAGTTCACGGTCACAGTGATTAAAATTGTTTACTTTTGGACTGCTATCTGCTAATTTCATCTAAGGTTTATATCAAAATGTAGGCCAAGGTCATTTGAAGTTCAAATTTCACAATTTTGTCAGTGTCAAACCGCACCCTCGTTTTTTATTCAATTGTTGGGATTACATTTCCGGCCGTACTTTGAAATTTGGGACGAAAAAACTTACTTAACCGACAGAATAACACCACATCAGTCATTTTGACTACAGGTCTCCCCACTTAGCGACCACTGTTAACTCGAACAAGCGTTTTGGTCGCAATTTAGAAAATACACATTTGCCGTTAACTCAGTAGCACATTTATCTGATAGCGCGAACTCCGTTTACCTCGAACATTTTCTTGGTTCCCTTGCGAGTTTGAGCTAAGCGGGGAGAGCTGTAGTTCCATCGTAAGTCAATGAAATAACTCATTTTTATTAATTCTAATTAAATTTATGAATAGTTTAGTTGTCAAGTTTAAATGTTTATTTATTATTCTGATCGATTTATTTTGGAAATCACGTCAGTAGAACGTGATACAATGACTCATGAGACCTGACATGTACAAAACCGCTCCTTGTAATATACGATGACTTCGTAAAGATTTCCAAAAAATAAACAAAAATAGGTCCTGATGGACCTGGGCTCATTTGGCGTTATTTAAAACCATTTAGAAGAATACTGGGCATAATGTCACTTGGGACACAAATAAAGAGACAGAATAAATAAAATCAATTCTCAAATAATTATTTGAGAAAATAACAAATATGGCTGCTAAACTTGAAATATAGGTGGCAC
>JBCAUI010018899.1:17725-36607 GCA_038406195.1 Haplosyllis anthogorgicola | reverse complement strand
CAGGTTGTCGAGCTTCACCATCTCCCCGGGCGCGGACGAGTAGGTGCCGCCGAGCACGAAGATCCCCTCCGTCCCCTGCGGCAGCTGCAGCGAGTAGTCGCGCCACTGTCCGGCCGGGATCACCTCTACAATATGCAGTGAGAGAGTTAACAGACAGACAGGCAGGCAGAGAGAGAGAGACAGACAGACAGACAGACAGCTGCAGTGAGTAGTCGCACCACTGTCCCGCCGGGATCACCTCTGCAATACATAGTGAGAAAGTTAACACAGACAGACGGACAGACAGACAGACACAGCTGTGGCGAGAAGTTGCACTACTGTCCAGCCGGGATCACCTCTACAATACATATTGTGAGAGTTAACAGACAGACAGACACAGCTGTAGTGAGTAGTCATGTCACTCTCCCGTGAACATGATTTCTGTGATGCGCAATGATGAAACTAATAGTTTGATTCAATAAACCTGGTATAACATCCACAATGGATAATCGTAGTTATTGATTGTACTTTTTTAAATAGGTGCTGGTTACATTTCCAAATTGGCATTTTTTAAACTCTCCAAATTATAGTTAAGTTTTACAGTTTCAATTCTTGAAATGAGCCGCAAATCGTACCGTCTCCGCTCTGCCAGATGGGTGTGTAGTCCTGGTTCCAGAACTCGACGTAGCCCTGCTCAGGATTACCGATGTTCAGTCTAAAAGTCAGACACTGCTGCACGCGTGCGCCCAGCGTGTTGGTCTGTAGATACGCCTGCGTATTCGCCATATCCTGGCTGATAGACAACATGCGCCCTGAAAAAAACACATAAATGGTTATCATGCGAATAAATTTGAAACGTATTTCAGAACACAGTAGCGAATCTAGAGAATTGACTGGGGAATGGGGTGAGGATAACTCGAATGACTGGCAGCTCACATGATGGCCATGTTTTTAACACATCGCACGTTGCTTTCTTCTAGTCTTACTTTACGGATAGTATGAACGTACCCTTCACGATCACCAGGTGGCACGTGCATCAAACATACAAAAGCTGACACCGTGCACCACCTGATGGGGTGTGGTACACAAAAAATTACCATAAATTACTCTCCCTCATTAGTTTATAAACCGATAGATGGATGATGCACTATACACATTGGCCGATCCAACGGGGGGCGCAGCCGGCGCGCGCCCCCTCCAACGACCCAAATTTTATTCATTTTTGTTAGGTTTTAGAGGAAAATATTAAAAGGTGCCCCCTCCAACCACCAAAAGGCGCCGGGGCGCCCCCTCCAACGAGAAATCCTGTATCCGCCCCTGATACATGCAACAATAAGGCTAAATCACATGTGTGTGTGGTCTTAGAATAAAGATACAACGTTTACCTCCCGGCATGACGGAGTTCTCCCAGGCCGTGTGATCCGGATACTCCGTGAACACGTTCTGGAATCCCTCGCACAATCCGTTATCAAAGTCGCAGCACTTCGCTTCCAATTCTGCGGATGGAGAATAGTATACGGATATAGCGTAATACGGATATAACAAGTGCAATGGCAATACACACTGGCAGATCCAAAGCACACAGCCCAAAATTTCTTATTTTCATGCAGTTTTTGGTGATTTTTCGTAAAAAATGGGAACAATTATGGCGCCCCAAGGTTGAAGTCCTGTCTATGAGAAATCCTGGATATGCCAGTGATATAAACCCTGGTAATCTAATGTAGATGTGCATCTTCAATTGTTCATATCGTTTATTTGTGTTGTTTAAAACTAAGACACATCAATGGCACAGGTACACTGGCGCAGGGTGATTCTGTTTTAGAAATGCATGTAAGCTGGTGTCCTTGTCATGCTCACACATGTACAGATACATGCATGTAATCTTACGTGTAGAAACCCTGTTCTCTCAGTTAGGACCTGTGTACTCTGCTGTACAGGTGCATGTAATCTTACCTATAGAGACCCTGTTCTCACAGTTAGGACCTGTGTACTCTGCTGTACAGGTGCATGTAATCTTACCTGTAGAGACCCTGTTCTCACAGTTAGAACCTGTGTACTCTGCTGTACAGGTGCATGTGTACTTACCTATAGAGACCCTGTTCTCACAGTTAGGACCTGTGTACTCTGCTGTACAGGTGCACGTGTACCCAGCCACCTCATCCCTACACTGTCCTCCGTTCATGCACGGTCGTCCTGCGCAGTCGTCTATGTCTGTGGAGGGGAAAATGTTATGTTCATAAATTTAAATACTACAATTTATCAGCATGCCTCTTCACTAAGAAACAACGTGTAAACGAATAAACAAGGGAAACTGTCTAACTGTTTGCAATCAGGTTGGAGTTCCAATTTTAATCCGCATAGCTTGTACGTATAGGATGGAACCTTGTGGCCAGCTGCAGTGGCATTTGTTGAACATTCAGCTTTAGTATACACGTCAGTTTTGGTTCCCCGTAAAGTCTACGCTCACATAAATTTAGCACTTTAGCCTCGCTCTTGCCATCTCTTTAAAAGTTAAAGTGTAAATTGCAAACTGCAGGATATGCTGTGCCAGACACTATGTTGGCTCAAGTGCACATTCACTGCACTATGTCTGTTAGACACGAGAAAATAGAAAAACCTATGTGGAAAAAACAGTCTCACATAACCGCCTTACAGTTGGCAATAACAAGTACTTACTGATCTCACAGAAGTTGCCCTGGTAACCGTCCCTGCAGATGCACCTGTACTGGTTGCCTGCAGGTTGACACTGTGCCTGGTTCCTGCAGGGGTTGGGTGAACATGGGTTTGGCACTACCACACCTGCAGTGAAAGGACAAGGTGTTTGATTGTATGAATTACATTTTCAACCACACTTTCAGATAGGAAAGTTAAAAAATCAGAAACACAACAAACATATGCCAAATACATTGTAGCAGCAGCTGGGATTATCATTCTCGTTTTATGCTGCACTTCGCAGTGTTGAAATACAGTTTCATCTTGTGAACTATTCTGTTACCATACGTTCCCAAACTGATGCTATTTACTTGAATTAATGGAGTAAATATGTGTGAATGGGTCTGGGTCCATGTTTCTAGAAATGCAGTAGAACCTGTCTTGAACAACATCTCTCTTGAGCGGCATTTTGCCTTTTACGACACTTTTCCATTACCCATAAAATAGTTGAAACATCCTGATTATTACGACACTTTGGGTGGAAACAATGGGAAGTAGCTCAAAACAGGTTCTACTGTCTATTTTATGTGCAGTAATCATCCTTTTGAGAGGCATCAGGAGTGGCCTCTCAAAAGGATGTCCGCTGTACTTACGTCGTTCGCAGTTCCGTCCCTCGAACCCGGCAAGACACCGACACTCGTAGTCGCCGTCCCCTACAGGGAGGCAGCGCCCACTGTTCTGACACGGCCGCCTGTCGCAGGGGTTGGACGGTCCGCCTGTTAGGAATATCAAACTAATGTGTATTTTGTACATTTACTACACGAGGTTTTTCATTGCAGGGGTGTGCAACAATGGAGATGGATCCAGAATTTCTTGTTGGGTGGGGGGGGGAGATATTCACCCCCCCTCCCCCCTGTCATTTATGCATCAAATTTGCCAAAACTGTATCAGGAAGGGTAAAAGATTTTTTCTTTTCTTTTTTTGTAGTGGGGGGGGGGGGGGGTGGAGTGGCATCTAGCAATACATTCTTGAACTTTGCTCCCAGAATGCCCGTGAATAAATCAATACGGACGATTGGAGAGTGTGCATCCCTCCTCAGATTCACCAATGACTTGATTGAAAAATAAAAACACAACTTAATTAACACGCGATACAAACATAACCATTCAAATTGAAGCTGAGCATATAATCCTTGTACAAATGTAAATTAGTGCAACAGCTTGCCGATCAAATTAAATCAAATACATGTATAGCGAGAATAATGTAAAAAGCGTGTGATTTGCATTGATTTGAAACTTTTTACAGCCAAGTGTTGAGTACACGGATGAGTATTCAAAATGAACTGATTAAGTAGTAAAGTCAAGGCAAAATCAATATGTTAAAATAAATTAAAATAACATTTCATCAAACTTTTGTGCAAACGAAAAATAATTTTGTACATCTCAAACTTTCTAATTGCAAAAGGGGAAATCCAAACAAAAGAAGCCTGCAAAAAGCCGTCTTTGTTGTCAGAACCTGATCTCGTCTCCTTTTTGAACTTGACTCGATTCCTGTCTGACAAGAGAGATAGCTTCCTTTGCTACGGCTTCCGCTTTTACATTTTTGTACACATTTGTACAGATCCTTTACAGGTCTTTCTTCTTTAATCATTTGGATTACACTGGACTGACAGGAATTTTGAAGTTTGGAAACTGGAAAAGACGAAAAGAAAAATGAATTTGGACCCTAAATAACTAAACTTTTCAAAAATATATCGACTTTTTTTACCATTTGATTTGCAATGAAACTACTCGATGCGACCGATAAATTTTAATGCGCAACATGTTCCACCTACACATTGAGTGGACGTTTTTATTTCCGATTTTAAAGGTGCGGCGGGAAATGTAATCCAAACGGTTAAACAAGAGAGGCCGTACCTAGGTTGCAGGTTTGTCCGCTGAAGCCGGAGGGGCACTGACAGGAGAACGAGTTCAGTCCGTCGATACAGAGGCCTCCGTTCATACACGGGTTACCGGCACACTCGTTAACGTCTGGAATCCAGGTATTTTTGTCATTGCAATTATTTTTAATACAAATCTACGGCTAAACACTACAAGTTACAACACTCCAAGTTCACACATAGTGGAACTTGATTGTGAATTGTATCTTGTGTTTTTATTGCCGATTGCAAGTCGGTTATGTGAGGCTATTTGTTCTGCATATGTTGTGCTACAGCATAGTAAGTGCGCACTGCAATTGGTAATTAGCTTTGTTAACCCTTTAGTTATGTAGGTCACAGTGACCCATTTGGCACAACTAGTTAGCCACTCAATGTGGCTCATTTAGACCTACTTTACATATCAGGCTGACATCACGTCTTTTCGTTTTTCGTCTTTTCATTTTAAATTCAGAATGCTGAAATATCAAGTTATTATGTAAATTTACTAAGTGGGTCAATATGACCCTGATAGAAGTGACTTGTAACGATATTCAGTACCGGGGAAACTGACGGCTGTTAACGTGCACAGCATTAGCTTGGGAAGAGAGGGAATTTTAAACTGTAGTTTAATACAAGCTTTTGTCAACATGCAAAGCATACAAAAGCAATGTACTTCAGATTCATTCATGTAATTTGAAAGCATTTCAATCATTGACACAGCAAACGTGCGAACAACACTCAAAGTACATAAATGATGCAAGAAATAACAATAATTTGCCAGGAAATTAATTCAAATGTGTATAAGTGCATAGACGTGTTCCCTAATCATGTAAATGTCAATTGTTACGCAAAACAGTAATGTCCAAGACTGCGGAGGAATACTCACCCAGGTCGCAGTTGCTTCCAGCGTAGCCCGCCACGCAGTCGCACTGATACCTGTCACCAAAAGCCCGACAGGTGGCGCCATTTTGACAGGGGCGGGAGTCACAAGCATTAACTGATGCTCCTACAGGAAACGAAGCAGTGTAAAGCGTGAGAGGGCGCCACAAGCAGACATCACGTGATCAAACATGGCGGACAGACAGGACATTGAACAATATGGCATACAGTTCACAATGCATTACAGTTCTTGCTCATAGAATTAAGATAAAGCAGAAATCATACAACAATAGCATGATCTTAACAAATGACCCAATAATTTAAGTAAAATATAAATCACAAGTGTAAAACAAAATAAATGATATTCATGTAAATTCAACCAGTGTTTGTGAAGTAAGTGTAACTGATTGTAGTAAATGATTCAAATGTTTCCGCCACCAATACAACCAAAGCAAAAACCTTATTTTCTGCTGAATATTTGTAAAGATTTTTAGTTTATATCAATGGTAAAGCTGAAATAATCTTGGATTTCATCTTGTTGCTTTCATCTATATTCATCAATGCTTTTTTCAAAGTCTCTTCCTTCTTTTTCAGATTTGTTGGTGTGGTTACCCATTTCAGGAACTTTACTTGTTTGGGTTATTACCTGAGTTCTGGTCCCGACAACACCACTGTCCTGTCTCGTCGTCCAGAGCCCAGTCGGGGGCACCCGTGGCGGGGTCCATGTGGTTCTGATAGCACTCCTCTATGTCGCACACTAACCCTGCTGATCCAGTGCTGTCCTCTGGTGGTGGTGAAGCGTTACAGAAGCGTGTATAAAGCATGAGCATGCGCAGTGAACAGTGCCGCGTTATACCATAATAGTAGTACAATATGTGTGGTTACGGAAGTCATTCCTTTGGGCGACCACCCAATTTTGGGAAGACAAGTGGTCGTCAATGGGGTTTTAGTTTTGCAAAGAAGGGTTCCTTTCTGTGTAATTTACTGTGTTACATCTAAAGTCTGATGGTCTTGCATGGAGAGGTTGGTCACACAAATGAAAGTCTGCCCAAAGGAAGTTTCACTGTAGTGTCTGTATTTGTGTATGTGTGTGAGCAGTGGATTCAAATTCAAGTCCGAATCTTCACATCTTCGAAAACAAAAATCTCCATTATAATTTTGAAAATCGAAACTAATGGATGGAGTGCATGTGTCACCCCCAGATGTACCAAATGGTGAGCGAGTGTTTGTGGAGATGTCAGGTTTTTTATGTCTGTCTGTCTTTGGGTGCACATGCGTGTAAATGTGACTTTGTTATGCATGTCTATGTTCATGTGTCTCTGTATTAGTGTATTATCACATTTTAACAAATTTTGTATTGAACTAGAAGTGCATTTTTATCATACGTCATTGTAAGTATTTCGTGCTTTCAATGTTAATACCTTGTGTTTAAGAAGCCCATAAACTATATCATGGTAACCACGATACCTAGTGAGGTTACCAAGATACAGTTTCTACGACAATAATGCCTTATGCTAACTCAGTCACCATGCTACCATACATTACAGCCAAAAGCGCACGCATGCATTCAGTTGCCTAGTTGTCATGCCATCACTAGGACAACCATTTCCATAGTACCCATGTTGTGTAAAATCCACGTGAGACTCCTAGGCATCTTGTCTTTGGTTTCTCTTTCGTACTTGTTTTGTTGCTAAGGTCTTTGGGGTTCCACTGTTATCGTGGCAACTTGTTGTTTGGTTGCTATGGTTGTTATGCATCTACTTCAATCTAGTGCTGTCCCAATAATTTGGGCCAAAAGATCTTGTTTCTTTAGCAACTTGTAATGATATTTTGCTGCTGAGTTCTAAGGTTCGACAGGATGTCACCAGATGTGGTAACGAGACAGATCTTAAGAGACCCAATTATACAAATAGCTACCGGGGATAGTGTACTCACTCTGTTCGCAGTTGGTACCCTGGTACCCTGGAGGACACTCACACTGGTACTGGTCACGGAAGGATGTACATCTTCCGCCGTTCTGACAGGGACGACGGTCACACGGGTTCGACAGCTCTACAAGCACAATGGTTATAGATTAACTCCGAGTCCAAAACAGTGGTACCTGTGGCCTCACAAAATGGTTGTCGTCTGGTTGCTGAAAAATCAACTGTGATGGTTCCCATTAAAACAAATCCTGAACCAGTTAAGTTTCCAATGTGCTTTACTGTAACTGCAGTTGGAACAAATATGGCTTCCAAAAGATCAAGTAGCACAAAACATTGACTACTTGTGTTTATACTTATTATGTTACATATTTTGACCAGAATGCGAGCCACATAATATACAGAGGTAACAGTCTTACGTTGACACTGGCACTGAATACATCCGAACTGATCAGCGGGTCCGGGTCTGCCCAGTCCGGGACCTCCACACTGCAGGTCACAGTTTGGTGTGCTACAATGTACAAAAATACATTAGTTATGCTGAGTCCAGGGCATACACATCGGTGTACTGTAATATGATACAGGATTAGGAGTGGCAACATTTGTGTAAATAACACCGGAGTAAATCCGTATCTGAAACCGTTGAAATATCGCCATTCTTTAAGTAGATGTAGGAGTGCTAGTGTCCTGTATAAAGGTTATTCAGGGACTTACGAAAAAACAACATGTAATTTGTACAGCACCCGGGAAAGCACTGGGAAAAGCAAGCGTCTTGCTCGGTGGTGGATCCAGGATTTCCTTACGGGTAGGGGCCCAGCCTTTGGGGCAGTGCCAACCCAATGTTCACCTATTTTCCCCCGAAATATGGGACAACTGCATGAAAATGAAATGAAACTGGTCGTTGGGGGGAGGGGGCGGGCGGGGAGGGCACACGCCTCCTAAATCCATCAGTGTTCCTGAGGTCATTCACTAAGTGATGGCAATTTACAGAGAAGGATAACAAAAGGTTGGCCTACGTCATACAACACAACAGAAACTTTAAAATGCCAAAACTAAACAAATGAAGTGGGATAAAATAAAAAATAAAACAAGAACCTTCTACATTGACAACCACAGGTCGGGCAGCCATTTCGGTCGGTGTCCTCGAAGTAGCTTCCACCACGATTCTGACAGTCTCGAATACAACCATCTCGGTCATAGGGTGGGCACTGTGGGGAGCACTGACACTGGGTGCAGCCAAACTGGTCTGGGGGACCTGGGGCACCTCGTCCGGGGCCTCCGCATTGCGCGTCACAGTCTGGGAGGCTAAACACGAAAAAAAACGAAGATGGGGATAAAGCGTAAATAACTTTAACAAAAGATTAAAGGTGAATTAGGGATTAACGTAAAGCTCCAGTCACCGATCTCTTCACAAGACTTTATCAGTCATTTTTGTTGACATTGTAGGTATAAGTTTCTGCATTGCACGTGTGATTAGACACGGGTTTATTCCAACAAATTAACGAGAATTATCCTGGCGGCTAGAGTCTATCGCTGGAAGAGTAATCAATATGTCCAGGCAAGTCTCCAGCCAATGAACAAGTTTGAACAGAGTTCACAGCCATGCACCCTGACATTTTTCATCCAATTGGTTTCCGGTGTTTTTTTTTTAGCTCATGGACATTTTAGGTTACCCATCAAAGAAGTCTATCGATGCATGCGCGATAGACTAACAACAGTGCGCGCACCATTTTTATAGAATGTACTATGACCCTACAGGTTGTAACACATGTATGCGCACTTTTTCCATCAGAAACTCACACGTACATTAATAGCACGTTTTAAACGCTTGTGTAGTTATCACGTTTACGTTGATGTGGTAGGTTGAGCCAGTGACCTAAACGCTAAAATTGTGGCAACATGCATCGATGGTTATGAAAATGCACTGAAAAATAAAAGTGTTGGTCTATTGTTCAAATTGTCTGTCAACATTTCTCTGTTAATTTCATTTCAGGTTAAGCAAGTCTTGATCAAAACTTTGTCAGATATGACAGTAAAACAAGAAAGTGCCAGCAAAAGACCAACGACCGACAATGAGGTAGAACCCTGCAACACACTGGACATTATGAACTTGAACTTTGCTGCTAAAAAGCTACGCTGTGGATGATAAATATCAATAAAATCAAGATTTTTCCCAACAACTTCTGATGAATCATGTCTGAGGTGATGGTATTTTGCCATGTGCAGCTTGTTTCAGCTGCTGTATAATTTCTTTTCAATTTCTTGAAATCTGGTTTTCAAAGTGCAGCAGGAAATGTAGTCCAAACAATAAAATAAAAAAAACCCAGTATAACTGAAATTTAAATTTTTCCAAAACTAATCACATGTAGTGGGAACGAAATAAAACAAAGCTTTTCCAAATAAAGTGGGAAATAATAGCAAAATAAAACAAAGGCCTTCTACATTGACAACCACAAGTCGGGCAGCCATTTCGGTCGGTATCCTCGAAGTAGGTTCCACCACGGTTCTGACAGTCTCGAACACAGCCGTCTCGGTCGTAGGGCGGGCACTGTGGGGAGCACTGACACTGGGTGCAGCCGAACTGGTCTGGGGGACCTGGGGCACCCCTTCCAGGGCCTCCACATTGCGCATCACAGTCAGGGAGGCTGAACGGGGGAAAATGTAGACGTAAATAAATAAAACAGAACATAAAAAGGTGAGTTGGGAAAAAACGTAAAGCTCCAGTAAGCGATCTCTTCACAAAAATCTGTCATTTCTGCTGACGCTAACAACACATTTTATAACCATAAGCGCTTGTGCAAGTAAAGCACTGGTGACAGGTTACGCCAATGAGAATAACATTTAAAGTGTACGTTAACATCAGTGGCACATGCATTGCTGGTCATGAAATACACTGTGATATCAAATTGTCGGTCAATCGTTCAAATTGTCAATCAACCCCAAATTTCAAGGTGATTTTATTGCAGGTTTAGCAAAACATCTCGGTCTAAACCTAGTGAGATGTGACGGTAAAACAAGGAAGTACCGGCAAAAGACCAATGACCGACACTGAGGTGGAACCCTGCAGTACACAGGATATCAGGTTTAGCAACACATAAAGACACACTTTTAAAGATCAAGATCAATTCTCAAAAATCAATGACGAAAAATCATATAATTCAGATGATACACACAGTGTTTCTGCTACTTTTCAAAAATGCGGGTCATCCAAACAATAAAATTAAAACAAGCCAAACATAACCAAAACTTAATTTTTTTCAAAACTAAACAAATGAAGTGGGAAATAATAAAGAATAAAATAACCTTCTACATTGACAACCACAAGTCGGGCAGCCATTTCGGTCGGTATCCTCGAAGTAGGTTCCGCCACGGTTCTGACAGTCTCGAACACAGCCGTCTCGGTCGTAGGGCGGGCATTCTGGGAAGCACTGACACTGGGTACAGCCGAACTGGTCTGGGGGACCTGGGGCACCTCGTCCGGGACCTCCACATTGCGCATCACAGTCAGGGAGGCTGAAAGGGGAAAAAACAAAGATGGGTATAGAGCATACAAATGAAATGTAACATTAATTAGGTATAAACGTAAAACATGCTTAACAAGGTCAGACATTTTATTTGTTGGGTTTCATATCACGCTACTCCAAAGATCAAGAATTGTAAAAGAAACAATAGAAGCAGAGCCCAAATAATCCAAAATAGTAACGTTCTGTCACCTCGTTCAGATAAATCATGTGTGCCGATTTCATGAATTTTAACCGAAAGTACACTTTTTTTTTTCCTATCTCCACTCTCAATTTTCTTTTCCATTGCAACATAATCCAACGGTCTGGTCTAACAGATTTTACAGAACACAAATATACACTTTTAGAAATCAAATCAAATCTTCAATAATTTGGCAGGCAAAACTTAATCCACCAAATGGCCTCAAATCAGTAGAACTCTTTTTGAGCGGTAATTTTTCAGGGCAAAGATGCCGTAAAAGGCAGGTGTGGCGTACAATATAGGTCAAACAAACATGAAAAATAAGGATTCATTTTAGTGACACTGCCGTAAAAGGCAGGTATGCCGTAAAAAGGTGCCGCTCAAAACAGGTTCTACTGCAAGTAAAAATAAAGGAAAGGTAGCCGAGCGGTTGTGGCTGAATGGTAGCATACTCGCTTGACAAGCGAGGATTGTACTGACTGCCTGGGCTCGAGCACCACTACTGCCTGCCGCCTCTGCTTGCATGAGGGATGGCCTGAAGGCAAGCCTGCTGTATACACGCTTATACAGTGTACACTCATATTGGGGGAAAAGGCAGGTGTAGCACCAGACATGACCTTTGGGATCACTCCATGCATGCAAGAAAGAGTGCATGCGCGAGGTTCACCCTGGCTTTAAAACCCATGGGGAAGGTCACACAAAGTCTGAAACAGGGGTAATCAGTGGCTCCACAAATGGACCCTGGTTCAACAAAAACTTTTAAAAAAATAGGTCCAGATGGACCTGAGCTCATTTGGCATTATCAAAATACTTATACAATTTAGGTCACAATATCACAAGGATACAAAGTGTCTAGGATCAAATCTCCCAATGTGATCAATGAAAAAATACAAATATGGCTGCCAAACTAGAAATATAAGTGGCATCAATATAATTTTTACAAGAAATAAAGAGGGTATGTAGATGCATATGCCTGCAAAATATAAAGTCTGTACCTTTAACTGTGTGTCCAGGAGAAAGGTTCAAAGAAAAAAACAAATATGGCTACCAATTTGAGAATAATGGTCACAGCAACATAATTTTTGCTAGGCTTTGAGATGGGACATAGGTACATATGTGTATAAGATATGAAGTCTCTGTTTGTAGAAGAATTCATGTCAATCCGATAATGTATTACTTGCATTAAGTAAGTACTTTTCGACAGTATCTCACTGTCCTCATCAGCTTCGATGGATTCATTCATCGAAGCTGATGAGGACAGTGAGATACTGTCGAAAAGTACTTACTTCACGCAAGTAATACACTATAGGATTGACATGAATTCTTCTACAAATACAACCAATACGTCCGAGAGGAATCTTATTAATTTGAAGTCTCTATGATCAATAGTGTGCTCAGGGTGACTGTGCACAGACGACGACGACGACGACAACGACAACGACGACGGACACTTCATGATTCTATAGGCTCTTTGGCATATATGCCAAATAAGCCAAAAAAGGAAAGGTAAAGCGGACCTGCGACATTCACACCCGCAGGAGAGGCAGCCGAACTCGTTCTGTTCTTCACGGAAGATCCCGCCGCGGGCCTCACAGTCCTGCCGGCACGCCTCGCGGTTATACAGGGCGCACTGCGGGCGGCACTGACAGCGGGAACACCCGTAGCGGTCCGGGGGGCCCGGGATACCCTGTCCCGGTCCACACTCTACGTCACAGTTAGGGGTACTGAGGGGAAAACGAAAAAAATACAAACGTAAATATAAAGGTAAATAAATGTAACATAAATTGTAAGATAAAATTGTTGAAAACAGAGGGTCGCACACAACAGGTTTGTCGTATCAAATGACAAAATGAGAACTTTTCTGGTAACTTTTTTCCACGCACATGTGTGATATAGGATGGTAGGCATTGCGCAACTGCAAAATTATGGTTCGGATACATCAACATCAGCCATATATTTGATAGCTATCCAATTTTAAGCATGAAAACATACAACTTGGACTATCTTCTGAGATTGCAATTAGACATTGACGATGGGCATCTTTCACATTTGCCAATACATGTACATTAAATGCACAGGTTTGTATCATGAAAAATATTAACCAGTTGGTTAATCACAATATGAACTATGTGTGTATTGTTAGAAAGGATACCAAACCCCACATAATAAATAAAATCACCGAAATCATCCATGCTATAAATCTTTTAAAATGGGTAAATTTTTAATAAATTGCATGCTAGGGATAAATGTTCAAGACTGAAACCTGCACCCAATCTACGTCCGTCAGTATGTACATTGGAATGTGCAGGATAGAATAACACCATGTTACACCTTTGGGTACATTTAAACGTGTGAGCATATCACTAGCCAGTGGTGGATCCAGGATTTCCCATAGGAGGGGGCGCCCGGTCCCGTAAGGGGGGGAGGCGCCACCCCTATTTTCGCCAAAAATTCATCCAAAACTACATGAAAAATGTAAATTCCAGCCGTAGGATGGGGCACGTGCCTCCTGCGCCCCCCCACCCCCTTGGATCCACAAATGGTAGCACTACCTACTACTATTACACTGCCAAGTATCCGAAGATTGACCAGAAATTGTTAATTTTCCCTTTAACAGAACACATCAATGCAATGTCCATGCACTGGTTTGGTTGCATGCACATTACTGGAAAAGCAGGGTGATTCAGCTTGCATTGATACGTTACAAAGTAGACCACATTAGCGCATGCATAAATGTGCATAAGTTGGCTAAAATTGAATTGAATTGACACAGATGCCATTTACGATTCGCCCCTTCGATTATTTTTATGGTCGCAGGGAAAAACGATGTTCACTCTTGAATATATCTGGTCATGAATGACAGATGTTCTCAAAATACAGTGGCTGCAAAACATAGGTTCACCGTAGACATGTTGTCAAAACCTGTATTTTGTAATCGCCTGTTCTTTTATGACTAAATATTACAGAACCAAAAGTATAATTTTAACTTAAATGAACCGCAGTACAGATCTCTTAAGACCATCAGACATTTGTTGCAACGTCAAATTACACACGGATAAAGCTCTATTTTGCAAGACCACCACCCCATTAACGACCACTTTTCTTCACAAAATAGTGTGGTCGCCAAAAGGAAGGTCCACTGTATTAGACAATCTCTTGTTTAAAATCATAAAAATGAGTCCCAAAGGGTGGTTGTAAATGTTATTTTCACTGTACACCAAAGCAAACACCAAAACATCTACACCACTAACTAAACAGCTAAACAACTAAGAGAGCAGCTAAACATCAAGTAAATTTACGAGCGGCATTGACAGTCACAGATACGGCATCCCTGGTTGTCGCGTGTGTCCACAGGGCTCGCCCCAAGTCCGAGGGAGTCACACTGCCTGCTGCACGCATCCGCGTCATAGAACGGACATTGGGACGGATTGCAGCTACATCCGTAACATCCGTACTGGTCCGGAGATCCGTACTCCCACGGAGATCCGCGACACTCAGTGTTACAGTCAGGTGTCCTGTGAGCGGATGAGGTGTAGTACACAGGGTGGTAGAGTTAAAAGGGTAGGGATAGGGGTAGGTGGAGAAAATAAAATACTTAAGTACACAACAAACAAACTGAAAATTTGGTGATATAATTTATGTAGATTTCGGGATTGTAGAAATGGAACAAGGTATTAGAATTTCAGAGAAAGGAAACTCTTTTAAGGTTATGAAACAAAAGAATTGTTTCTGATTTTCTTGAATTGCTCCCAAAGTGGAGAGGGTGGGGGGCTAAAAGAGTGAATGTGATACCAACACGCCAAAACTGGTTTTCAACTGTTGGGGTAGCATTTCGAGAGATTCTCTTGTGGGTCAATGAACATTTCATGGCAAAAAATTAGATTTTTGCTGAAAACCATACATGTGTATTTGCTTGCTCACGTGTATTTCCAGAAGCAAGCATTGGTGCACATTTAAGCAACACGATTGATACCAAGGCAATTTTACCAGAAGCGTGAATTACTTTTCGTACCAAAGCGCAAAATATTTTTTCTCTGAATTGAAGCGTTACCAAATCAGGAAATAATGAAATTTCTATCAAGTTATGAACCTGTAGAACATAAAAGCACGGCGTGCAATTCTGTCGTTCAATCTATTGTTCTGTACGTTTCGAAATTGATAGGAATTTCACGATTTGCATGAAAAGCAATTGTTGCCCCAGTGTTTTTTTTTTGTTTTTTTTTAACTTTGCAGTATTTATACACAATTTGTACAACAGCACCGGATTTTTGTCTGTCGAATGACAGAGTATGTGGTCTTCAGCCTAAAAAACTCGGAATCCGAAAACGAGGTTCATCCCACATTCCACTTTCCTACGCCGAGAAGTAGTACCAAGAAATAGTTTTGTTACCATGACGTTACTTTGGTAACATTGTGACGTCATTTGACAGACACACGACGTTACTTTTGACGTAACGGCTCTAGTTATTTTCCCGAATCATTGGAACATCCATTCCAAGGCGTGTACATTTAAGTAACAAAAAGAAATAGAATTTTCTGTCGTTGGTTTCGGGAATTCTACCCGAGCGGTAGCGTAGCGTTGAATAGTACGCTACGGGAAAACGTATTTTTGGGAGAGAGCGAAATAGAAGAGTAGCTTTGGAAATTACGCTTCCGGGAAAAAGAATTCAGTTAAGAAGGTAGTGGAGAATTAAAATCTAAAATACTATTTTAAAAACTTCTCTTCAAAAATAAACGACTTAAATTTAACAGTGTAAAAACATAATATTAATGGCAAAATAAATATTGTTAAAACACACGTGATAAATTAAAGGGCATCCAATTCTAAATTGTTGGTATGGAATTTTTTGTCTCAAAATATAAGAATTTTAGATCAACATTATAAATTTGAACGAGATGATCCCTTGGATTTCACCCGTGAATTTATAACAGTTTAAACATTAACTTTGAACAAAAATACACTCTGAAGAGAAAAGGGGAGACGAAGATTGGCCTATTTATACTGATTTGACCTCTATGCACTGATTGACCTACCTGCACCTACACGTGCATGTGCGACAGCCCTGCGCGTCCGTGGATTCCTCGTAGTCTCCGTGCGTGCCCCTACATCCCTCTACGCATGCGTTAAAGTCTGGGCATTGGACTGTAAAACAATTACACACTTTTTAAAAGATACAGTACAAGAACATCCTATTAAAGCTATAACACGGTACCTTACAGAAAATCCTTTTCACAATCTTTTTCACGAGATTAATGAAAAAAATGTTATGCATTTTTTATCATCACATAATAATTTTTATTGAAATGTTGAGTAGCTTGATTAAAATTTATTCTTTTTTAAATTTGTTTTGTTGTGCGGCCACTGGTTACCCCTGTTTTGGAATTCGTGTGACTTTCCCCATGGGTTTTAAAGCCAGGGTGGATTTTTCACCTGGACTCTGTCTTGCTTGGGTGCAGTGGTCCGAAAGGTCACGTCTGGTGTTACACCTGCATTTTTCACCAAAGAATGCAGGCAAGAGAATGCAGGCACGAAGTCCAAAAAAAACAGGGGCAAAGAGTGGCCCCACAAATGAACTCTGGTCCAACAAAACTAAAATCAAAAAGTAAATTACAAAAGTTTGTTTGTGCACCCACCTGGAGGAGCTCCTTCACACCTGCAGACGAAACATCCAGAGAACGGATCCTGTTCCAACCGGGAACGTTCCCCTCGAGACCCGCAGTCACGGTCACAGTCATCCCTGAAAAATATAGGTCACGGAGGTCAATAAGTAGGTCACGCATGTTTAACACTGGGTCAGTGCTACAAAATACGAGGACCTAGCTAGTTGTGGGTTCCTTATTTACAATTGTTCTCAGTGACGGGTACAGGTCATGGAGGTCAAGAAGTAGGTCAAGGACGTTTAAAATTAGGTCATTGTTACAAAATACAAGGAGCTAGTAAAATGTATTGCATGCTGGGCAAGTTGTAAGCTGATTATTTACAATAATACTCATTGGTAAACCCCGTGAAAGTGCTTGTAGACATGCTCCATGGCGGTGCACTGTGGGATCCACGATTTCTCGTATGGGGGGCGCCAACCTCGGGGCGCCCCAATTTGTACCCATTTTTTTGCGTAAAAATCACCAAAACTGGATGAAAATAAAGAAAATTTAGGGGGGCACGTGCCTCTGGCATCCCCCCCTTTGTTCCGCCAATGCAGTGCACTTTTGTTTCACAAATTGTAATGTGCCTAAGCACGAAAATTAGGATGATGTCTGTTCAGTCACGAATTCAGGATTTCCCGAGAGAGTGCGGGTGAGTGTTCGCCAACCCTATTTTCGCCCAAAATTCAGTAAAACGTCAGTGAAAACTGTTTGAAAATGAAAAAAAAACTTCTGGTCGTGGGGGCGGCACACCTCTTCCCCTCCCCCCCCTAACGCAAAAATCCGTCTGTGTACCACAACAGTGTAATAAGTCCCGACATGATTAGGTGAGTTCGCTGTCAAGGTTTGTGGTGTACTAATCAGGGGCGGATCCAGGATTTCCCTTTGGAGGGGCGCCTCGGCGCCTTCAGGTGGTTGGAGGGGGCGCCTTTTAATATTTTCCTCCAAAACCCTATGAAAAGGAATAAAATTTGGGCCGTTGGAGGGGGCATGAGCGGACGGTGCCCCTGGATCCGCCAATGCTAATGTTCACTCACTGGACTTGTTGTTGGGATGGACAGACAGGACCTCCTATTGGTTGTTCACAGTTGTTTCCAGCGTAGTTCTGCGTACATCTGCACCTGTATTCTACACCATTGTGATCACAAGTCCCTCCATTGTTACACGGGTTACTGTCACAGGGGGTTCCAGCTGAAATTAAATATATTTTCGGAATACAGAAAAAAAGAAGCAAGCGTTTGTGTATATTGGAATTGCTGAGTGTTAAGTCAAGTTAGTAATGTCGTTTTAAATCTGCATACCTCACTACACATACGTACAGAGAGCTAAGCTCATCGCAGCAGTAATTTGAGTACTGCACTCAAAGTCGACAATTTCACTTGCTTTTAGATTGCAAAATTTATCTTGACCTTCACACAATGTTGACCTTACCATGACCTTGACTGCGATCAGAAATTTAAAGACTTAAATGTAATTGTTTGTAATACCTTGAGTTTGTTCACAGTCACAAACGAAGCATCCGGAAGCATCTTGTCGCATTATAGTGCGGAGTCCTTGTGGGAGACATCTATTGTCACACTCGTCCCTGAAAAATGTAGGTCAAACAGTTTGAATACGATGTTATGATTTTGACTTATACGCCAAATTTCGCTTCTGTCTGTGGACCAGGAGCATTCTAATGCAGTCATATCCTTGTACGTCAAATGTTTTAGGGCAGGGTGATTCAAGTCTGAAACAGAGAGTACCAGTGGCCCCATAAAAGATGAAATAGAACTTGAGTACTCACTGTACTTGTTGTTGAGTTGGACAGCTGGGTCCTCCAACCTGTTGTTCACACCTTTCTCCTGCAAATCCTCCTGGACAGGAACATCGCCAGATTCTACCATCAGTGTCACACCTTCCTCCATTGGTGCAGGGGTTGCTGCTGCAGGGATCTCCTCCTCCAACCTGTTGTTCACATCTTTCTCCTGCATATCCTCCTGGACAGGAACATTGCCAGATCCTACCATCAGTATCACACCTTCCTCCATTGGTGCAGGGGTTGCTGCTGCAGGGATCTCCTCCTCCAACCTGTTGTTCACACCTTTCTCCTGCATATCCACCTGGACAAGAACATTGCCAGATCCTACCATCAGTATCACACCTTCCTCCATTGGTGCAGGGGTTGCTGCTGCAGGGATCTCCTCC